>PVIY010003360.1:0-114185 GCA_004026745.1 Myrmecophaga tridactyla | reverse complement strand
AGTCTCATTTCACTCTTCCCCCTTTGGTCGAGAAGCTTCTCTCCATCCCTTGATGTTAATTCTCAGCTCATTCTAGGCAAATGTGTTATTTTTGCATATTAAGAAATCAAGGATTCTCTGAAGTAGTATTATAATCCTAACCAAAGGAAGTGATCATTCCATTGTAGACAATTTTGGTATGTGGGGCATTGGCATGCAAGTAATAACTGGGGAATTGTGTACAACCCAGAATGATGAAATTCTATCTTCTAGACAAGACAGCTTAGAGAGTTCTTTAAATCACCTAATTTACTAATGATGAGAAATTGCATTCACTACTGCCTCTATGTGGATTTTTACATTATTCTTACTCCTGTTGTATGTTTAGGAATATATTATATTAATATACAATAAATTCATCTAATTCTGTGGTCATTAAAAAGTCCCTAGTTAAAATATTTTTCATGAATGATTAGCTGGAGAGTCTAGACCTCAGCAGACAAAAACTTTTCCAATTTTGTTTTGTAGATTGATTTTAAAGAGCATTTTGTTCTGTTTTATATTACAGAGCATCTTGTTATTATAGTTTAATAAATAATTGGATACATTTACTTTAAAGGGTAACATGTATGACTTCTCATATATATATTAGGTTATGTTTCAAATGTATGTCAAGTAAAGTACATGACCATTTCAATTTGCTTTTTCTGATAATTGATACATGAACACTTGAATATGTTTCAAGCACATGAAAGTAGAATTGTCACATATGATATGATAGATTTAAAATTTTCTATAGTAGCAGGAGAGAGCATAATTTGTTATTCACATATTTTTGAGTTTCATTTACTGTTTCTTGCATAATAAAAATTAAAGACCAGACATGGAATAATAAGATTTTAATATTTTTCTCCAAAAATTCAGAACCCTGGGAATAAAATAATTCACAAATAGCCCACACAGTTAAATATTAAAAACTAAAATTCAGCTTTCAGAAATGGAAAATTTATCGAGTAAACAGAACTTGTTTTTATCCTATTCAAAGGATATGAAATATTCCCGGCTAAGGACACACCAAACTCCTTGATTTGCAGTGATAAACATGCCAAATGTTGCCATTTGTCTCGTGTAATTTATATTAAGGTTATTGGAAACCAAGCATCTGAAAACCAACATTTGTCATTTTATACAAATGTCTGGCAAATTTTTATTACACTTCATCTTCATGCTGTTAGGTTATAGGATTTTTTTCCTTCCCAATTTACTAGTCAGATAAATGAGGGAGGATTACCTCTACTGGAAATTTAACTGAGAATGATTTGGCTCCCTGATATTACTAAATAACTGTCTGCAAGAAGTTAATGTTCTTCTGAAACCCACAGTAGAAAGAAATTATAGCTATAAATTCAGTATAAAAATAGTAGAAAACGAATGAATCTGTGATTATGAAGCTGTATCTATATGCAACACAATACAAGTAGAGAAAAAAGGGGTGTTTCCATTTAAAGTATTTCCTGTTATATCTTCAGGTGGTTTCATACTCATATTTATGATATAAAAACTTTACTTTTCAAAAATAGATTCTAATGAAATAGAATCACGAAATACACATTTTCACTCTATACTGTCCCAATGTGATTAACGCTAAGAAACATGAATGTATATCAGCTTTAATAAGGAGTACTGTCAGAAGTGGCTTTATTTTTATTTGAAGGCCTTCTGTCAGAGGGCCATCATTATCAAAGCCATCATAACTTAAAAAGGAAATTCAAGATGATAGACTGGCAATTGCTTTTCTTTTTTATCTAAAATAGATTAAATGCCACACCACTTTACCCCATTCAGGATCAGGTGTAATTGTTAGTTACATCATAGCTTATGTAATGATGTTTCTCAACAACAGCTGCACAACTGGAACTCTAGAATCTACTTCAGATGCATTAAATTAGGGAATCAGAAAATGGGTTCCAGGGATTTATGTTTCAAAAATACTGCTAAGTTGTGAAAGATTAGGTTGCCCCTTACAATGATATAAATTATTTCCTAGAATTGCTTCTGAGTCTTTCGAATGACATTTAGCTGTCTGAT
This sequence comes from Myrmecophaga tridactyla, assembly GCA_004026745.1. NCBI lineage: Eukaryota > Metazoa > Chordata > Mammalia > Pilosa > Myrmecophagidae > Myrmecophaga > Myrmecophaga tridactyla. The sequence continues at coordinate 112,118 of PVIY010003360.1, read as the reverse complement.
GCAGCTTCGCAGCTCCTTTGGTCTCCATTTCCAAATGGACATGGTCATAAGTCAAATGTCTGTTGAAAGACCCCCCGGCACTTGAAATCTTAGGGAAATTGTATAGAACTCCATATTCAAGAGACTACAGAATTCTGACAACCTTCAAAACTTTGCCAATTCCCAAGGGTCTTCGCTTTTTCTTTACCTGAGTCCAATGTTTTCCAATAGTTGTCCCTGTCTCCTTAATGTATTTTCTCATTTTCCATATCACCCAACAGCCTCCTCCCTCACTCACATTACCATCATCATCAAGCACAGCCATCACTCCCACAGGGCATATGAAAATTCAGCAGCATTTTCTGAGAGTTGTGAAACGTGGAATGAGTCATATTTCAATGTACATCAACTTCTGCCATTAGTTTTCTTCCTTTCTCTTCTCCCTACTGTAACTGCCACCCTAGAAAACTAAGTATTCTTCTGCAACTTTGGCGCAATCCATTGCCACATTCTGAGAAAGGAGGAGGAAATGGTAAAATTTACCATCTGCCTCAACTAATTTTCAAAATATTTTTCCATGAATTATAATAATTATGAACAATTATTGTGCTAGATATTAAGGTAATCACATTTCCTTACAGATATTTGCAAATTAAATGACCATTACTGAAATTTCTCTTGTTAGAGAAAGTACACAGAACTCACAGAAAATTAAGAACTCCTTACCAATTAGGAAAAATAGTGAAATTTACACTTTACCTGCATTCCTTTTTTTATAAAAAAAGTATAAATAATATTATATTCTTATTATAATAAGTTTATATTCTTATTATCAGAAATGGAATGATTGATGAGTTTATAGACAGAAACCTATAAAGTTTTCCAATGACTCCATCCCTCATTCATTTAGCAAGGATTTCAGCTGTATGTCAGGTGCTATTTTGTGGGCTGGAGATCTGGAAACAACAACAAAATGAGAAGAAATAAATAAGAAGAAATAAACACTAAGTAAAATATATATTATGTTGTATGTAATAGCTGCAAGTGAGAAAAATAATGGCTTAAAGGAGGGATGGGGAAATAAAATTAGAGGACATGTAAAATTTTGAATAGGCTGATCAGAAAGAGACTCAGCGGGAAGGCAAGGGAGTGCACTGAGATTGTGAGGAAACAAAGTTTCTCAAATTTCAAGGAAATCCCAAACTCTCAAGGAGAGATGAGACATAGGAATTGTCTCACATATTGCTGAGAATGAAAGACAGAAAACTACAGTTTCAAGTTCAGAAGGGCACAAGCGGACTGAATACCCAGAAGAAAATAACAGGACATACCACAATTTTTCAGGAGGAAAAGGCAGCAGCCAAACAAATGGGTAATAAAAACAAAGCTAAAATTTTAATGACTCATTAATGACCACGTTTGGACTACAGTTGCATCTGGATGTCTCCCCTGCAGCACAATGAGAACTTGCATTCATTTCCAAGTTTTATGTCTCCCCTCCCTGCACAGGTCCTTTCACCTAATGCTCCTTAGAATTATTGGAGACAGGGCTGAAAACTAGAGAGAAACTCTTTAGGTAGTAGGTACAGCCTTTCAGGAGAAGATTTGAAGCTGCTGGGAAAATGGCAGAAAGCTCTACCCACTTTTTCAGACCATTGTCTTATAAAAAGTGAAAGACATAAGCTACTGGGGGATAGGCAGCAAACCTGGACACCCTCGGTGTATAAGCAAACACCCACTGAGGCGGGGGGAAGGATGGAAGGGAAATTCATCTACCCTTGGGGAACTGAAGACTAGCAACCATGTTATGTCTATAACAAGCAGAAGTTTGCTACTTCTGGGAGAAGAGAATAAAATACCTCTCACTCCAGACCCACCTGAGATACAGGGTAGAGTTTGGCTACCATGAGATGGAAACCCAAAGACTCTGAGAAAGTCCCACTCCAGGGTCCAGGCACACAGGGGCTGCCAAAGACTGACTAATGCTGGGTGAAGACAATGGGAAAATCCCTTATTGCCACATGAAGCTGAGCACTGTGTAAGGAACAAGAGAAGTCAACTACTGGGAGAAGGACAAGTGCGTGGGGAGAAATTCTCTCTGTGATACAAACAAGCAGGGATGGCTGAAAATGGAATAAAGTACAAAGAAGTACAAGATAACAGCAACTATCAGCCAGAGGCCTTTGAAACCTGTAATATTTCTTCAAATCCAGGTTTAAATACTGTCTAGACTGATGCATTCTCCCACTTACCCATCCATAAACACATTCATTAATGGCCTGAACAGCAGAGACCTGTTTATTTCCAGGCTTAACTACTACTTACTTCAATCTCTTTTGTTCCTCCTGTATTGTGGACATTAATTTAAAAATACATTATACAAACAGCAAGAAAAAAATGCTGTGAACTGAACCAGACTCATATATAACCCAAACTTTGGACTTATCAGGTAGGAAATTTAAAATAACTCTGATTATAATTAATACATTTAGGATTCTAGTGGAAAAGAGATACAGCATGAATGAATGGTTGGGAAATTTCAGCAGAGATAAAAACTGTAGCAAAGAGTAAAATGGAAAGTGTAGAAATAAAAAACACAATATTAAAGATGAAAACCCCTCTGATGGGCTCATCAGTAGACTCAACACAGCTTAGGAAATAATTTGGTAACTTTGAAGAAAGGGAGAAAGTCCAATAGGAATTGCTAAAATTGAAAACAAAAGATAATGAAAAGAGTGAAAATTTAAACAAACAAAAAAACATAGCCACCACAATAAAAATGTATGTGGAGGGCGGGCCACGGTGGCTCAGCAGGTAAGAACGCTTGCCTGCTGTGCCCGAGTACCTGGGTTCGATTCCTGGTGCCTGCCCATGTAAAAAAAAAAAAAAAATGTATGTGGACATAAAAGAGCTGTGGGGAAAATTCAAACAGTCTTACTGGGAGTCCAAGTAGGAAAAAAAAAAGAGCTTCAAGAGGGCAGAAGTAATATTGGCACAGAGAATGGTGAAATTTTTGCAAAAATAATGAAGGATATCAAACTACAGTTTTAAGAAGTTCAGAAAAGTACAAGAAGACTGAATATCCCCACAACTATGCCACATTTCAAATTGCTGAAACTGAAGATACAGAGTGTTTTGGTTTGCTATTGCTGCCAGACTGCAATATACCAGAAATAGGCTGGCCTATATCAGTGGAGATTTATTAGGTTACAAATTTACAGTTCTAAGGTCATGCAAATGTCCAACTTAAGGCATCAACAAGAGGATACCTTCACTCAAAAAAGGTGGATCATTTCCAATTGTTCTCTGTCAAATAGGAAGGCACATAGCTCCATCTGCTGTCCCTTTGTTCCCAGGTTTCATTACTATGTGGTAGGTAGATTCAGGTGTCAACTTGGCCAGGTGAAGGTGCCTAGTGCTATTACTGTGGACTTGAGCCAATGGCATGTGAATCTCATCCATTGCTGATTACATCTGCAGTTGGCTAGGAGGTGTGCCTGCTACAATGAATGATTGACTTAATACGCTGGTGCTTAAATGAGAGAGCTCAACATAGCACAGCCCAAGCAACTCAGCATACCTCATCTCAGCACTTGCAGTTCCGCCTAGGCCTTTGGAGATGCAGAAAGGAATTACCCCGGGGAAAGTTGTTGGAACCCAGAGGCCTGGAGAGAAGGCCAGCAGAGATCACCCTGTGTCTTCCCACGTAAGAAAGAACCTCAGTTGAAGTTAGCTGCCTTTCCTCTGAAGAACTATACATTAACTAAATAATCTCCTTTTATTGAAAGCCAATCAGTCTTTGGTGTGTTGCATTCCAGTAGGTAGCAAACTAGAACAGTTGCTTTCAGCTCTTGGTTCTGGTGGCTTCCTCTCTGAGTTTCTGTGTAGAAAGAAGCATCTGCACTCTCTGCTCTCTGTATTGGCTCTGACTCTTTCTCTCTCCATAAGCTATTTTAAGGACTCCAGTAAACTAATGGGTAGTTTCACATCTCCATGAAATAATCTAATCAAAAGATCCCATGGTAATGAGTCTCCATCCAGAAGATTGTGTTAAAAGAACAGGGTTTTTCTGAGGTATGTAACAGCTTCAAAGCAGCACACAGGGCAATATCTTAAAGGCTGCAGAGGAAAAGACATTACATATAGAGGAATAAAGGTAAAGATTACAGCAGGCTATTTTTCAGAAACAGTCTAACTATAAGACAATACAATGGTATGCCATCTTTAAAATACAGTAAGGGGGGATAACTTGTCAACTCAGAATTCTATACCTAGCAAAAATAAATTTCAAAAATAAAGGCCAACAAAAGGCCAAATAAAATACTTTTTCAGACAATGAAAAGCTGAGAAAATTTGTTGCCGGCATTCTTGCACTATAAAAAATGGTAAGGAAAATTCAGGGAGCTGGAATATGATATCAAACTAAATATCAATCTACACAAAGAAATGGAGAGCAGTGGAAAAGGTAAAATACATATATATATAAAAGAAATTTTATAAAAAAATATTTTTTATTGACAAATCTCCATGCGTATACAGCCCATACATGGTGTACCATAATGGCTAACAATTTCATCAAATAATTGTGTATCCATCACTATGATCAATTTTTAGGACATTTGCATCAGTCCAGAAAAAGAAATATGAAGAAAAAAGAAAAAACTCATAGATCCCATACCCTTTATCCCTCCCTCTCACTGACCATCTGCCCAATTTATTTTACCTTTAATCCCCCTTATTATTTATTTTTAATCCATATTTTTTTCACTTATCTGTCCATAAAAGGAGCATCAAAAACAAGGTTTTCACAATCACACAGTCACATTGTAAAAGTTATATCTTTCTACAATTGTCTTCAAGAATCAAGGCTACTAGAACATAGCTCAACAGTTTCAGGTATTACCCTCTAGCCACTCCAAAACACCATAAACTAAAAAGGGATATCTATGTAATGCATAAGAATAACCTCCAGGATAACCTCTAGACTCTGTTTGAAATCTCTCAGCCACTGAAATTTTGTTTTGTCTCATTTCTCTCTTCCCCCTTTTGGTCAAGAAGGCTTTCTCAATCCCATGATGTCAGGTCCCAGCAAATCCTGGGAGTTCTATACCATGTTGCCCAGGAGATTTACACCCCTGGGAGTCATGTCTCATGTAGGGGAGAGGGCAGTGAGTTCATTTGCCAAGTTAGTTTAGAGAGAGAGACTACATATGAGCAACAAAAGAGGTTCTCTTGTGGTGACACTTAGGCAAAGTTTTTAAGTAGGTTTAGCTTATCCTTTGCAGGAATAAGTTTCATAGGGATGAACTCCAAGATCGAGGGCTCATCCTATTGACTTCATTGTCCCCATTGCTTGCAAGAACATGAGAAATTCTCCAAATGGGAAAGTTGAATATGTCTTCCCTTCTTTGCAGTCCCCCAAGGGGACTTTGCAAATGCTTCTTTATTCACTGCCCAAATTACTCTGGGATATATTAGGACATCACACTAACCTGGACAAACCAAAAAATGTCATGCCTTATTCAAGATTCCATGAATTTATGTTGTTCAACTAAACTGACCTTGTAATTTAATATGAGTTAAATTAGATAAGGTTCTACCCAAAATATAAATTTTTCATGAAATAGGCATCTCTTCCTTTGGTCTCACACAGAAGTTGAAGTTTTAAAATGAGACAATATCATCATTTTCTCTGTATTCTGATCTACCTTAGCCCTATCCAAGTCAGCTTTATTCTCATCTCTAGTTGGTCTGATCTCTTTTTCAACTTTTTAAGCAATTCCTGTATGGGATACTGCTGACTTTCATAACTTCAGAGCTGTAACTCTGAGTCTCAGGTGTCACATAAACACCCAAAGTTTCTGGGAACGACCCGGTTATATATAAACAGCTCAATAGCTCAGAAGTTAGAAATAACTGTTACAACTTCTGAATATGCTATAAGAGTTTACAATCTAGGACCCTTTTTAATAGGCCCTGACCTTATAACCCATGCTCTCAACTTCAGTTCACTGAGTTTTTATATTATAGTTAGTCCATGTGAGTGAGGCATGATATTTCTCTTTTCGTTTCTGACATTTCATTCAATATACAGTAAAGATTCATTCTCCTAGTTGCATAACTCACAACTTCATTCCTTCTTGCAGCCAACCAACAGTACTTTTTATGTATAAACCACAGTTCCCCCTTCCATTCCTCAGTCATTGTACCAGTAGGCAACCTCCATCCATTCTGAAACTTGAACCTTGCTGCGATAAACACCCCTGTACAAAAGTCCATTTGTGTCCCCAAACTCAGTTCCTCCAGGTACATGCTGGGCAATGGGGTTTGAGGATCATAGGGCAAACCCAACCTTATCCTCCTGTGGAATCACCACACTGCCCTGCAAGGGGCTGCTCCTCTCAGTTTCCCTACTGTCAGTGAATAGATAAATCTCTTTGTATTTTCTCTAACACTTGTTTCTCTCTTTTAATTTTTAAATAGGTTTATTAACACAACATACAATCCAACCTAAGTATATAGACATGCCTTCGCCACCATAATCTATATGAAAACATTTCCTTTTCTTCCATGAAAAATCCATACCCTTCATGCCCCACCTGTTGACATTTAGTTTTGGCATAATGCCTTTGTTACATCCTGTGGAAACATGTTCACAGTGTTACTGTTGAATATAGACTCTAGTTTGCATTGATTATATTTTTTCCTGTATACCATCAATTTTCAGGCCATTGCAATATTGACATTGTTCTCCCTCATGCAAAAACATTTTTTTATTTGTATATGTGGTCATCATCGTCCACTCTAAGCAGTCCTAAGATATAACATCTCAGTCATTATCCTGGTTTCATACGTGCCCCCAGCCCTTCCTTCTCAATCATACTCACATTCAGCTTTATTCATTGTACTTATACTACTGTGCTACAATCAAATAATATTGTACTATTCAATTCTGAATTTTTACAGTCAGTCATGCTGTACAATCTGTATTCCTTTAGCATCAGTTGCCCAATATCTACATAATTTCTATCTCCTGATAACCTGTGTTCTTAACATTAACTCTCAAAGTTCACCCATTAATGCTAGTTCCTATTAGTGAGACAGTATGGTATTTGTCCTTTTGTTTCTGGCTAATTTCACTCAGCATAATGTCCTCATGTTTCCTCCATATTGTTACATGTTTCATAGCTATTTTGTCTTACAGCTGTGCAATGTTCCATTGTATTTATATACCTCAGCTTGTTTAGCCATTCACCTGTTGGTGGACATTTGGGCTGTTTCCATCTCTTGACAATCATAAATAACGCTGCTATACACATCGGTGAGCAAATGTCCGTTTGTGTCTTTGCTTTCAGTTATTCTGAATATTACCTAGTAATGGGATTGCTGGATCATGGGGCAATTCTATATTTAGCTTCCTGAGGAACCATCAAACTGCCTTCCACAGCAGTTGTACCATTTTCCATTCCCCCAACAGTAGGGAATGTGCCTCTTTCTTCACATCCTATCCAGCATTGTCATTTTCTGTTTTTTTTTTTTTTTATAATGGCCATTCTAGTGGGTGTCAGATGATATTTTGTGGTGGTTTTGATCGCATTTCCCTAATAGCCAATGAGCATCTTTTCATGTGCCTTTTAGCCATTTGTATTTCTATTCTGAGAAGTGTCTGTTCAAGTCTTTTGCCGATTTTTCAGTTGGATTATTTGTCTTTATGTTGTTGAGTTGAAGAATATCTTTATATATCCTGGATACTAAACCCTTTCTGATATGTGGTTTCCAAATATTGTCTCCCATTGTGTAGGCTGCCTTTTCATTTTCCTGAAAAAGTTCTTTGAGGTACAAAAATGTTTAATTTTGAAGAGTTTCTATTTTTTTTTCTTTCTTTTCTCAATGCTCATACTTTGGGTGTAAGTTCTAAAAAACTACCTCTTATTCCAAGATTTGTAAGGTAGTTCTCTACATTGTCTTTGAAAAGTTTTGTGGTCCTAGCTCTAATGTTTAGGCCTTTTTTCTATTTTGAGTTATTTTTGTTTAGGGTGTGAGGTATGGATTCTCTTTCATTCTTTTCCATCTGGATATTCAGTTCTCCAAGCACCATTTATTGATAAAGCTGCTCTGTCCCAGGCAGGTTGGCTTGACCACCTTATCAAAGATCAGTTGTCCTAGATGAGAGGGCTTATTTCTGAAAACTCTATTTGGTTCCATTGGTCAGTATATCTGTCTTTGTGCCAATACCATGCTCTTTTGACCACTGTAGAGTTCACAATATGCTATAAAGTCAGGTAGTGAGACCTTCCCCTTCACTATTCTTTCTCAAAATATTTTTAGCTATTCAGGGCATATTGCCCTTCCAAATATATTTTATTATGGGTTTTTCTATTTCTGAAAAGTTAGTTGTTGGGATTTTAATTGGTGTTACATCAAATCTATAAGTCGATTTGGATAGAATTGACATATTAACTAAATTTTGTCTTCCAATCCATGAACACACTATGCCCTTCCATTTCATTAGATCTGCCATGATTTTTTTTTAGCAATTTCTTGTAGTTTTCTGCGTAAAAGTCTTTTGTATCTTTAGCTTACTTTATTCCTAAATATTTGGTTATTTGCTTTTTATTGTAAATGGAATTCCTTTTTATATTTCTTACTCAGATTGCTCATTGCTAATGTATAGAAACACTACTGATTTTTTGGTGTTGATCTTGTACCCTACCACTTTGCTGTGCTCATTTATCAGCCCTAGTAGCTTTGCTATAGATATTTTGATATTTCTGACATATAGTATATCACATGCAGACAGTGAAAGTTTTATTTCTTCCTTTCCAAATTGGATCCCTTTTGTTTCTTTTTCTTGTCTATATGTTCTGGCTAGAACTTCCAGCAAAATGTCAAATAACTCTGGTGACAATGGACATCCATATCTTCCTCCTGATCCTAAAGGGAAAGCTTTCAGTCTTTCCCCATTGAGTATGATGTTAGCTGTGGGTTTTTTTATATATTCCCTTTATCATTTTGAAGAAGTTCCCTTCTATTCCTATCCTTTGAAGTGTTTTCATTAAGAAAGCATGCTGACTCTTGTCAAATGCCTTTTCTCCATCAATCAAGATGATCATGTGCTTTTTCTACTTTGATTTGTTGACATGATTTAATACATTAATTGATTTTCTTATGTTGAACGATGCTTGCACATGTGGAATAAATCCCACTTGGTCACTGTGTATAATTCTTTCATTGTACTGCTGGACTTGATATGCAAGTTATTTTGTTGAAAATTTTTACATCTGTTGGTCTGTAAGTTTCTTTTCTTTTAGTATCTTTGTCTGGCTTTGATATAGGATGATTTTGGCTTCATAGTATGAGTTAGGTAGCTTTCCTTTCTTTTCAATTTTTTTGAAGAGTTTGAGCAGGATTGGCACTAATTCATTATTGAATGGTTGGTGGAATTCACATGTGAAGCCATCTGGTCCTAGACCTTTCTTTTTTGGGGGAGCTTCTTGATGTTTGATTCTTTACTTGTGATTGGTTTGTTGAGGTCATCTATCTCTTCTCAAGTCAATGTTGGTTGTTCATGCCTTTCTAGGAAGTTGTCCATTTAATCTACATTGTCTATTTCATTAGCATATACTTGCTCATGATATCCTCTCATTACCTCTTTTTTTTCTGCGTGGTCAATGGTAATGTCTCCTCTTCCATTTCTGATTTTATTTATTTGCATCTTCTGTTTTGTTTTCGTCAACCTACCTAAGGATCTATAAATTTTATTGAATTTCTCCAAGAACGAAATTCTGACTTTATTAATTTTCTCAATTGTTTTCATTTCTCAGCTTCATTTATTTCTGCTCTAAACTTCATTATTTCTTTCCTTTTGTTTGCTTTGGGGTTAGTTTGCTGTTCTTTCTCTAGTTCTTCTAAGTGAACATTTAATTCCTTGATTTTTGCTCTTTCTTCTTTTTTAATATAGGCATTTAAGGCAATAAATTTTCCTCTCAGCACTGCCTTTACAGCATCCCATAAATTTTGATATGTTGTGTGTTTCATTTTCATTTGCTTCAAGATATTTATTTATTTTTCTTGTAATGTCTCCCTTGATCTGCTGGTTGTTTAAGAGTATGTTGTTTAGCCTCTATATATTTTTTAATTTTCCGGCCCTTTATCTATTGTTGATTTCCAACTTCATTCCATTATGCTCTGAGAAAGTGTTTTGTATGATTTCAATATTTTTAATTTTTTTGAGACTTGCTTTGTGACCCAACATATGGTCTATCCTTGAGAATGATCCAGGAACACTTGAGAAAAATGTGTATACTGCGGTTGTGGGGTATTATGTCTTGTAAATGTCCATTAAATCTAGTTCATTTATCATATTATTCAAATTCTCTTTCTTTAGTAATCCTGTCTATATATTCCATCCATTGATGACAGTGGGGAATTGAAGTCTCCAACTATTATGTGAGAAGTTTCTATTTCTCCCGTCACTTTGTCAGTGTTGCCTCATGTATTTTGAAGCACTCTGGCTGGATGCATATATATTTATGATTGATATGTCTTCTTTTTGAGTTATTCCTTTTATTAATGCATAGTGTCCTTATTTGTCTCTTTTAATTGTTTTACATTTGAAGTCATACTTGTCGAGTATTACCATAGGTCCTCCTGCTCCTTTCTGATTGTTGTTTGCATGAAATATCTTTTTGCAACCTTTCACTTTCAGCCTATTTTTTTCCATGGGTTTCTCCTGTAGAGAGCATATAGATGGGTCCTGTTTTTTAATCCATTTTGTCCTCTATGTCTTTTGATTAAGTAGTGTAATCCATTAACATTTAATGTACTGTAAAGGCAATACTTTTTTTCTACAATTTTGTCTTTTGGATTTTATAGCCATATCTAATTTTTTCTCTTTTAACTTTACTGATAGTCTTCATTTCTACACTCTTATACAGACCTCTCTCTCCTGCCTTTTCCTTTCTGCCTGTAGTGCTCTCTTTAGTATTTCATGCAGAGCTGCTCTCTTAGCCATAAATCTCGCAGTGATTGTTTATCTGAAAATATTTTGATCTCCCCCCTCTTTTTTTTTTTTGGCATGGGCAGGCACCAGGAATCAAACCTGGGTCTCTGGCATGGCAGGCGAGAACTCTGCTTGCTGAGCCACTGTGTTCCGCCCTCTCCTTTATTTTTAAAGGACAATTTTGCTAGGCATAGAATTCTTGGTTGGCAGATTTTCTCTTTTAGAATCTTAAATATATCATACCACTGCCTTCTTGCCTCCATGGTTTCTGCTGAGAAATGCATATAGTCTTATTGTGCTTCCCTTGTATGTGATGGTTTGCTTTTCTCTTATTCAAAATTCTCTTTTTGTCTTTGACATTTGGCAATCTCATTAGTAAGTATCTTGGAGAATGTCTATTTGGCTCTCTTCTTTTTGGGATATGGTGCATTTCTCATATCTGTAATTGTATGTCTTCATTAGTGATGGGAAATTTTCAGTGATTATTTCCTCCCTTAGTTTTTCTCCTCCTTTTCCAATCTCTTCTTCTACTGGGACACACACAACACTTACATTCACATGCTTCCTATTGTGATTCAATTCCTTGAGAGCCTGCTCATAATTTTTCATTCTTTTCCCTATATTTTCTTTTGTGTGTCAGATTTCAGATGTCTTGTCTTCTACTTCACTAATTATTTCCTTTGTTTTTATAAATCAATTATTGTAGGTTTCCTTGTTTTTTTTCATCTCTTCTATTTGCCTTTCATTCTGTAAGTTCATGATTTGTTTTTTCAAACTTTGTTTGCCCATTGTCTTCTTTATATACTCCCTAAACACATTGATTTGATTTTTGATATTTTCCATGTTTGTTTGAACATCCTGAGTTAGTTGTTTCAACTCCTATATCTCGTTTGAAGTGTGGGTTTTCTCCATTGAGTGGGTCATATCTTTGATTTTCCTAGTATGACTCATTAGTTTTTGCTGGTATCTAGGCATTCAATTTCCTTAATTAGTTTATTAGAGGTTATTTTCACTCTTATGCCTATGATTTTTTTGTTGAATAGATTTCTTTTCTATTTGTTCTTTGACATTCAGCTCAACTTATCCTAGACCTGAAGCATAGGTTCTGTTCAACTGAACAGAATTTTTCAGTTCTTGTTTTTCTGTTTCTTACCCTGCCTATATGGTTCTTTTTTTTTTTTTTTTTTTTTTTTTTTTTTTTTTTTTTTTTTTTTTTTTTTTGAAGAAAGTTCTCCTCAGATATTTTAGACCCTGGTCAGATTTTCCCGGACCAGACAGAGCCAAGTCTCAGGAGGAAAGAGTAACCCAGCATCAATTTTCCCTGAGAGTGACACCCAGCTGATTGCAAGACATTCTTATACAGCCTCTAGACTATGTGCTTTTCCTGTCCCGCCCAGCATGTGGCACTTGTCTGTCCAAGACTATCAACCACTTAAAGTGATTTTTTTTTTTAAATTCAGTGAACTCTCCCATGATTAAAACAGAGGTGAGGTAGTATGATGGCTTTAATTGCTTCAGTTTTCCAGTCCCTGGGGCCTGAATTCCTTTGAAGTAGGAGCTGGGACTGGTCCCTTTTTCTTGGGGAAGTTACATCCTTTAAGGAACTAACTTCTTTCACATGATAGTTGTTTTGTCTCTCAGACAAGTTTTATCTGTCCTTGCCTGGGACAGTGCTGGAGTCTGAGAGTGCTTCCAATTCTATCTAATGAATTTTTAAGGAGGAAAGAAAAGCAAAAAAAGCCTTTTCAGAGCCAGACCCTTGTTTGTTGGGTTTGTCAATCAACAGCTTAAGTCGGTACTTGGCTCTATGTATATCCAAGCTCAATGTGGCCCTTTTCCTTGGGGTCCAGCCCTTTTCAAGTATTTTGTGCTGTCCAACTCAAAAAGACTCTGTTTCTTTCTGTCTTTTTTTTTTTTTTTTTCTGTCAGCCCTGCCTCCTCTCTGCCAAGGCAAAAATTGTTAGTTCCTTTAGTGCTTATTCCAGGTATATCTGTGCTGGGGGCCTGTTTTCAGTGGCCAGAATTTGTTAATTAATTTCACAACTGGAGCTTGGTTCAACAGAACACTTGCCACTAGTAAAGTCTGTTTCCTTTCCCCTTGGGGAGCCAGCCTGCTATGCCCAAGGGGGAGTGATACCAGCCTCTGCAGCTTGGGGGATTCACAGGTCTGTGTGGGATCTTAGCTGTTCCAGCTTGTCCAGACTGGTGTACTCTGTGTATCTGGTCACTGATGTTCCCCCAAGCAGTTGTTCTGTACCTTTCCTGGCTATTGACTAGCTACTCTGGAAGACAAACTAAATTCCACACCTCACTATGCCATCTTCTTCCCAAAAGACATTGTTGTTTCCTTTTCTGCATTCCTTCCAAAAGATAAGTGATTGTCCAAAGCAAATATGGAAAGAAATCCATTATGTGAAGTTTATAACATGAGAAAATATATAATGTTCAGTAACAGTGACAGCAATGTTGGTATAGAGGAATTGGAAGTAACACAATTCTAAGGAAAATATGATTAATTACATTTTTCTTCTGCTACTTTTGAAATATATTTGATTTTTTTTTTTTTGGAGGGGCATGGTCTGGGAATTGAACCTGGGTCTCCTGAATGGAAGGTCAGCATTCCACTACTGAACCACCCGTGCACCCAAAATACTATTTGATTTTTAGAATGAAACAAGCGACTCTGTTGGTATGAGTCACAGAGCCAAACCAGAAATAATAGTAATTAATATGTGCTCAATATATTGTTCCATATAATATCAAGTTGGTGTATTTATAGTTTCTTAAAATCATGGAAACTAGCTTTCTTTCTTTCTGCACTCTCTCTCTGATTATTCCTTATAAAAATGACCTAGTTATCTATGAAAAATCCTGATAAAATGAGTATGAATAACAAAAAGTTTTAAACTTTTTATGCAGTGAAGATTTGGATAAAGATTAGAGAACATTCCACATGCATTTATTGCAAATTTTCTTTTTTTTTCTTTTGAAAACCATTTAGCAGTTCATGCTGTCATTTTATTTAATGACAATATTGGACATGGACTTAATATTTAAAATATGCATTTAAAGTTACATACCATATTGAAGCATAATGACTATCAGATAATGAATTTTACTAATTTGTCCTTAAAATGTTTATATAAAATTTCATATGTTAGAAAATAATAAAATTTTAGAGAAAAATATATCAAATCCATGACTTGAATTTCTAAACCATGCTATTCAGGTCCTTTAGTTATCTAATATGAGTGATTATAAAAATATGCTTCTAACTTTCTTCCAAATACCTTACTCCATAAAAATATAGGCATTCATTTAGAATGGTTAAGATGAATAATTTTTCTTGTTTTTAGAGTATAAATCAAGAAAATGATAAATTAATCAACTTGCTCACAGTTATTAACTTTGACAGTAAAATATTTCCTACTTTTCCTTCCATTTTTCTAATCACATGACCAAAGGAAGTCCTTTCATTTTTTTTTAAAGTTGAAGGTCAAGGTCATTATATTTCTCCAAAAGTCTCTGCTAAGATTATAATTAAATTGATCTTGTATATGAAATTCTTGGTTGTCATGTGCTATATTGCTTCCAATATAATGAACCTAGGGAGTAACTTCTTAGAAATTTCTGCAATTGTCAAATTTGTCACAAACTACTTTGTGAAGAGAAAATAGGGGTTAATGATTTACTGGTTTCATAAGGGTTAACTGGAATTTTGGCTCTTCTGCTAAAAGTCCAATATTCAAAATTTTAATTTTGTTCCCTTGGGGAAAAATAAATGTTATTAAACATCTAATTTTTGGAGGCTTTCATAGTGTAAGTTTCCCACTGGATTTTAAGACCCTTAAGAGAAGATACTTAATTTCCTTTTTAATCTCCTATAATATCTAATAAGTTGCCTGTCACACGGAAAAGTTCAATAGATGTTTGTTGAAAGAATTAATGTAAATATGGTGACTGTAATTTAACGTCATAGAATATCTTAACATATATTTTTTCATTGATGCAGTTTAAAAATAATCCAAATGTTCTAAGAGACTTTTGCCCTTTATCACAATTTAAAGAGCAATCCCCAGGCTTTTGGATGAAACCTGCAAGGTATTGACAGTGTCTTAATTTAAAGATCACATCCTGTGGGATTCCTATTTGCTACTATGTGGATGTCTGGCAGAACAAGCAATTTTCATAAATTTATATTAACAGAGTAAAAGTCAGAAATAATTTTAATGGCAAAAACTGTTTCTTGGTCAGGGAAATCATCCTTTATCAAGTCTATGCTAATTTACAGTAATTTGACAATTAATATATCTTCTGCTGGTTTAGATTACTTCACTAATTGTGTCATTATATTTTTAAGTCTCAGAATATCTAATACCACATTTTTTCAGACCTATATGAATGAAATTAGCAGAGAATATAAGTACTCCCGTGTCCTAGCTCTTGATTTAAGAAAAAATCCTTTTAAAATATCCTTCTACCTTATTTCCTTTGATGACTGGGAAAGGGGTAATGTTTCATAATTCCATTTGTACTAATGAGACAAAGAGGCTTGAAGGGGCAAAATGACCCAAGGGCAAACAGTACATTAACAAATCAGAAATTAAGCCAAGGGCATTCTTTTACACATTGAAGTTCAGAACAATTTCTTTACTGATGTCCACCATCCTACCTTCAAAAGCTTACATTTGATTAAATAGTTGAATTACAAGATAATGTACAGAACATTCATTTTATAATTTCAGAGAAAAAAAACAAGTAATTTTTAGTATAACCACAATCCAAATATTGCATTGGCTATACTTATACTAAAAAATATTCATTGTTTATCTGAACTTAAAATTTAGCTGAACATTGTTTCATTCTTTGCTTGTTTGTTTGGTCAGTTCTGGCAACCATAATTCGGTGGGGATACATAAACGATTCAATTATAAGACGCTTAACAAGGGGCAACAAAGGTTTAAAGGTAAACTTCTAGATGCATAGCAGATATAATTTTAAGAGTGAAAAGGATCTACTTGATATCTGTGAAATACTCCCAAATATTTTAAACCTGATTAAAAATCAATAGAATGAATTTTAAAAAGTAAATGAAATCACATCCAGTAAACAATGACCCACAGAATAAAAATGTTCTATTTTCATCTCATTGGTTCAAATTTTCTCCAAGTAATATTATTCTGTCCATTTTTTGTGCTTTTAATCCTTTTGCCAAGGGTAAGTAAAAGAGTTGTTTGTTCAGCCATAGACATCTTCATGAAGTTTGGGGTCATACAGTGACCTAGACACTGAAGACTCAGAGCAGAAAGTAGACAGTGGCCTCACTATTGTTTTGGTTTCAATGCCAACAGTGAGCAATGTGCATATATAGATTAAGTCTTTATAGATAAAAATTTAAGAGGCCAGACTTTGAAACCAGAAATAATGGGTTCAGATATTGGCTCTGCCACTTACTGTGTTATGCTAGCATGGATGCTACTTCACCTCTCCATTTACAATCCTTCATTTGTCAACTATGGGCAATTTTATACCAGTCTTAGAATTTTTGTAAGACCAATGGCTTAATGTAATAAGATGCTTATATTGGGTCAGGGCACATGATACAAATTTATTCTGGTTTGAAACTTGTATGTGCTCCAGAAAAGTCCTGTTCTAACCCTGATTCAATATTATAGAATGGAGCTTCTTGATTATGTTGTTTCCATGGATATATGACAGATCCAATTGTGGATGTGACTTTTTTATTAGGTTACTTCCATGGAGTGGTGGCACACACAAATGTAAATGTAACCTTTTGATTTGATGGAGATTTGACTTAACCCATTCGAGGCGGGTGTTGATTAGTTTACTGGAGTCCTTTAAAAGGTGAGCCATTTTGGAAAAGCACAGAGGAGGCTCAGATGCAGACATTTTTGGAGATTCTTGGAAAGCTGACACAGACAGAGACATTTTGAGATGCAGAAAGAAAACAGGGAAGCTGTTTGAAACCAGATATCAAAGGATGAGAAGATGATAGCCAAATGGCTTCCCAGCTGACGAGATGTTCCAGATACCATTAACTTTTCTGAAGTCAGTGTATATTTCTCTGGATGTCTTAAATAGTGCATTTTTATGGACTTATAACTGTAAATTTGTAACTTAAGTAGCCCCCTTTATAAAAGTCAACTCATTTCTGGTATATTGCATTCCAGCAGCATTAGCAAAGTAAAACAGATTTTGGTATCAGAGAACAGGGTGCTGCCGATTGCAAATAACAAACACATTGGAATGACTTTTTAAATGGTTAAGGGGAAGGTCCTGGAAGAATTGTGAAATGCTTGATAGAAAAGGCCTGAATTGCTTTGAACAGTCTTCTGGTAGATAGATGGACTCTAGAGATACCTCTGATGAGTCTGTATGTGGAAATGATGAACGTGCCATTGCAAAGTGGAAGGAAAGTGACCTTTGTTTTAAAGTGGTGGAGAATTTGGCAAAATTGACTACTTCTGTTGGATGAAAGGCAGAATTAAAAAGCCACCTCAGGGATACTTAACTGAAGAAATTTCCAAATTAAATATGAAAAGTGCAGACTGTTTTTTCCTTGCAGCTTATAGAAAAATGCAACAAGATGTGCTGTGAAATGAACTCTTGACTATGAAGAAACCAGAGATTGATGGTATGGAAAATTCTGGACAACCAGAAAGGGAGACTCCAGAGAATAGTGCCCCATGTGAGGATTTAGCCATTTCAGGAAAAGCCAGAATTGGAAATGTTTTTTCCAGAAAAAATTTAAGGAATGTCCTATTGTCTGATGGGTGTGAGTCCTGACATGAAAACCTGACAAGTCTCTTGTAATACCTGTATAAACGGAACCACTGCCAGTCTGGACTAAAAGGGACAGAAAAGGGACAACTTGAAGGAAAACGCACTTCAACAACAGAACCATGGAAGTAAAGGTCTGAAGCCAATAACTCTTTGGTCAGGAGAGCAGACCCACCCATCGACATGGAAAGGGCAAATTCCTTAGTGCTCAGGAAGAGTTTTGGTGCCCCAGACCTCAGAGATATTGGAGCTCATTCAGGGGATTGGAGGGAACCTGGAGCTCTACTCCATTGTTCTGAGGTGTTTGGGCATGTGCCCCAGGATGACAGAGAGTCCATGTGCTGCCCCGATGCTTGAAGAGCATGGAGAGGAGAAAAAGGCATTTTCCCCAATGTCCCCCAGTGCTGCAACCCTCATCCCAGTGTTTGACTAGAACAAGGCTGCTGCATAAGCCCTTAGAGCAGTGGGCCTGCTGCTTTTCAGGCCCCAAGGATAAGTGACTCTCAGACTTTGATATCTAGTGGAATTTGCCTTGCTGATTTTAGGGCAGGTTTCAGGGTTTGGGTCTGGTAACCACTATTTTCCCTTTGATTTTTTCCTAGGACAATGGAACAAATATCTTATTGTATTCCCTCCTTTCTATATTGGAAGCACATAACTTGTTCTGAGTTTCACAGGCCAGCACCCAAAGGAGAACTTCTTGCCTTAGAACAGGCTGTGCCTGTGACTGACTTTGATGAGATTTTGTTCCATTTCTGACTTTGTATTGCATTTGTATTGTTACTGAAATGGTTTAAGGTTTTTGCAATACTGTAATGGAATGAATGTATTTTGTATATGGAAAGGACATATCTTTTTGGGGTCCAGAGTGTGGAATGTTCTGGTTTGAATCTGTTATGTCTGTTTTAGTTTGTTAAACTAAAACAGAATTATATTCCTCTTAGTTATTTTACTGTTATTGATATTAATTCTCGTTTGATCAGTTTGACTAATCCTAAAAAATATCTGTTTTATCTAAATGATAAGGTTTCAAACATGATAATATGATTAATTTAAGTTACTATTTTATTACCTTCATTAGAAATTCATGATTTACTGAAAGAAAAATAATTGACTGATAGAAGACCAGACACTCTAAATTAATTTAAAATTTAGTACTAATTTTCCTCCTCTATTAAGTTCACTGTCTTTTTTGCTTGTAAGAGTATGTCATCTTATGTACATAATTAGCATCAAATGTTTAGTAATGCTTAATCCAGGTGATTTTTTGCACCCCCACTTATTACTTACCCCACTTGCTTTAAGACTAGTGGATTTCTTTTGTAATGTGAATATGGTCTCCAAATTTATACCCATGATTATTTAAGATGCATCCTCTATAGGGACCAAACTGGCAAATAGTGAAATTAATCCTATAATGCATCCAATCTAGCCACACAATTAGCCACAATCTCTACTTCAGAAGATATTATATATAGTTTTAATTAATAAAAATAGATAGAAAGATATATAAGAATTAGATTTGGGATATTCAATAATTTTTGTAATTTTCTAAAAGGGAGTTTTCAAATGACTACTTAAGAGGAAGAAAGAGAAGAAAATCATGGGTATTGTATAAATTGAACCAACAACCCTATAGTTTATGTCATTTGATGTTTGTTCTCGATCCTTACCACTTCATCTTGATTGATTCTGATTCAATCTTTTCCTTCTTAAAAGCTATTTTGATTATACAGAAGTAAGAATATTAATATATGTGCCATGTGGTATAGGAGTTCCTGCTTTAATACCAACACCTCTACACCTCGCTTTATATAGTTTTTATATACAGGAATTCCAATTACAAAGTGTGCTGCTTTGAAGCTATTACTTACGACAGAAAAGTCATGTTTTCTTTTTGATCTAATCTTGTGGGGCCAGGCTGTGATATTAATTTTACTAGTTGCCAGTTTGGTCCCTATAGAGGATGCATCTTAAATAATCATGGGTATAAATTTGGAGATTGCATTCACATTACAAAAGAAATCTACTAGTCTCAAAGCAAGTGGGGCAAGTAATAAGTCGGGGTGCAAAACACACCTGGATTAAGCATTCCTAAACATTTGATGCTAATTATGTTTTGGGTGGGAAATTTTAATTGGGTTGTTTCCATGGAGATGTGACATACCCAGTTGTGGGCATGACCTTTTGGTTAGATTACTTTCATGGAGAAAGGACATACTCAGTTGTGGGTGTGGTCTTTCCATTAGATGGAGATATGACTCCACCCATTCAAGGTGGGTCTTGATTAGTGAACTAGAGGAATGTTTCCTTTAAAAGGGGAAACATTTTGGAGAAGCCTCAGATACAGATGCTTGTAGAACAGTTGCTTCAGAGCTGACAGAGTCACGGATATTTGGAGATGTTTGGAATGCTGACAGCGAAAGCAGATGCCTAGACATGGGGAGAGCTCAGTAGATGTTTCCATGTGCCTTCCCATGAGATGCTAAGCAAGCCAGAACCCAGAGTTGTGTCCCTGAGGCCCAGATGCTTACAAAGGAAATCACTGGCATCAGTAGCTGGAAACTATGAACTGGAATCGAGGACCAGCAGATGTCAGCCACATGCCTTCTCAGATTGGCCTTCCTTGAGCCAAGATAGCTTTCTCTGGATACCTTAGTTTGGATATATTTATATTTATTTATATATACCTTAGAACTGTAAACTTGTAACTTATTTAATTCCCTTTTTAAAAGTCATTTCATTTTTGGTATATTGCATTCTGGCAACATTAGCAAACCAATACACAAATGTTTACTTAAATAACACCGAACAACATATTTCAACAGTCACTCAACAACATGTTTCAAATTTCAGTAACCACCATATATTAACTGAGTAATTGTGTAACATACAAAATTCACTTCTAGCTCTTTTAGTCAACAAATCCTTATGGAAGTAACAAATGAATGTCATGATCAACAACCAATTATATTACTTCTTTCAAAGTCTGTGGTTGTTTACATACATCAGATGTTCAGTTCACACATTGACACAGTAAAGCCTGTCATTGTTTTGTCTCCTGGTCTCCCATTGACAAACAATGTTGACATTTACAAAAATGGAAAACAATAGAGGGAATTGCCAAACATAGGGTGAAAGTGAAACAAACAAATGAAAACAGATAATGCTGACAGTGAAATTAGAAGCAAACATAAATGAAGTAATAGAAATAAGTGGTGGTGGACATTCTCGCTGTTTGAGAGACTGTAGATGTGAAGCCAGAGGAAACTAGTGAAGGGAAACCTATGGATACAAATGAGAAGAGCAGTTGTAATGAAAAGGATAAAAATATCTCAGAGGCAGTGATGCAAATGAAAAACTCACATTGAAGGAACTCTCAGAGATACTTCACAACATTGAATGCTCAAAGGGTAAAATGTTGAACACTGATCAAACTTAGAAAGAGATATGACAATTTGTCATGCCATAGAAAAAAATGCTTTGTCCGTATTAGTTGTATGACAAGAAGAGGGCAAGCACTGTTCAAACTACTCTTAATAAGCTTTTATACAAAAAGAAACACTTTAATTCTCAGTGGACTAGAATATGTCATTCATCCTACATTTGTTAAATTAGACTGCACTAAATAAATATCAGTTTTACGGTGTTTTTTAATTTCCCTACACAATTTAATTGACAGTAAGGGAATTTTAAATGTGATGAATTTTTTTTTTTAAGACCATGGAATAGTTGTACTTTTTCTCATCTATTATCAAGATGTTTTTGTGCATGGTAATTTTTGTGGTTCCACACTACCATGAAAAGAGAAGACAGTCTGTATAGGGACTGCTGCTGTGCCAAATAATGAGAAAATGAGAGGCTTGGAAAGATCAAACAATACTTATTAAATTTTTAACCTCTGTTCAAATAAACAAAAGCAGCAATCCTCATAAAATTATAAGCATAATTTTAAAATATGTTAAAATGCTAATCAAGAAATATTATAGCAAATATGGGGAGGAACTCAAGAACAGCCGTTCAGAGCCAGATCCAAGGTTAACAGTAGCAAGGAGATGAATGTGAGAGGAATGCCATTGTTTTCTACTTCAGCTGTTCAAGCATTCTTTGCTTTCAGCTGTTGTTTCTTGGTGGTCCAAAATATTAACTCTCTTGAAAAAATGCTTAATAAACCAAAATGACAATGACATAATAAATACTCCACTTTACCAATTGTATATGAAATAAATTTTTAATAAAAAATGTTTTCTTTGCAAAATATGTTTGTGTCTGTGTGTATATTATATTTCATTAAATTGAAGTTTCTATTGACTGTAATACATGTCTAGTTTTGGTATTTTTGCAGAGAAAAAATGCTGCAAAATAAACTAAGACAGGCTTTCTTACATTAGAATTTTTATTTGCTATTTACTAGCTAGTCTTTAGATTTAATAAGACTTTTTAAAATCATATCTACCATTTCTATAAAAGTATAAGAAGGAATAGATAAAATTTAAGAGCAAACATAAAGAAAATATAAATAAATCATTTGGTTAAGGTGTTTTGATTCCTTATTCCGGTTTTGGTTTAGAGTAGTTAATGTTATATAGCCACAAAATACAGTCCATTGTACCATCAGAAGTTATCAGTAATGCAACATATCGTAAAATAATCTCCAAAAGAACTAAAAGCCAGTATAGACACTATATAGAGCTATCCTACCTTTGACACCTGCTTGGGAATTGTCAAAAAATGTATCTAAATCATTGCCTGCCTCCCTAGCTCCTAACTATCATTTGGCTCTTTAGGATTAAAGGATTTATCTACCCTCCCTGTTGGGTTTTCTCCAAGCCATTAATCCCTTTGTTTTCACTTTACAGAGAATAATCAAGTCCTTATCTGTTACTTCTTCCATATCTAATAAAAACCCATTTTCTCTGTAGGAAAGTTGAATAATTTATTTGAAGAAAACTACCATGAATTTCAGGATTTGAGGCATTTAGCCAACTTGACCTTTAGTAAGGGTTCTTTCTTGGATTTGCAACCTCAATTTGAAAGAAATTGACGTTTTCTACTTTTAGTGAAGATTTTATTATGTCTTTAGAATAAATGGTGAAATATTAAGTTTTTAAGCACCATCAACTGAGTTCCACATAAAGTAAAATTCTACATTAAAATGCTTTTAATCGTTAAGTTGTGGGGGAAATTTTTTGGTAGGTTTCTTTAAGGTAGTATGTTTGCAATTTGAGTATAAATCCAGGCTATTGATGGCAATTTATTATTATTTAGGTAGAAAACCTATTCAGGGAATTATGTTTCAAGCTCCTGTGTGTCACATAACTCTTAGCTCCAGGTGGAATTTTAGAATAACCCTTACTTAAGACGACTGGAGACCACTATTAAATAAAGACTTCTCAGAAACTGCATCAGTAAAAGTCAATTAAACTGGCACATTTCCCCTCTATAATGTGGGAAAGACTCTAATCTTAGGAACATTTTAACAGGTAATGTTTGTGCACATGGAAAAACAATGCAAATCATGCTCAAGAGGTAAGAAAAATGAACACAGATTTTTCAGAACTAATGTGGCTCTTTTGGAATAGAGAAAAATGATTATGTTAGTAATTTTCAAACTGCTGAATACAAAGGGATTTGCTTGTGTTTTAAAGGATTTTATCTGTTGCTGCAAATTTTGAAAATAATTATAGCAGCATTCATGACAAAAGAAGACGTGAAAATATGTGCCTATAGGAAAATTTAAAATATGGAAAATTCCGTATGACAGCTGCCAATAGAAATATAATGTGTTTCACATGCAATTTAAGATTTTCTAGTAATCACCCTAAAAACACAAAAAAGAAATAGATGAAAAGCATTTTGCGAATAATGTATTTTATTTTATAAAATATATCCAAAATTTCATCATTTCAATATATATTCAATATTTTAAAATTACTAATGAATCATTTTTCATACTAAATCTTTGTGATCTGGTATGTACGTTATATAGTTGCTAGAACTAGCTAAACTTTAACTATTTAAGAGCCACATATGCCAGTGGCTGCCAAATTTGACATTACAGATTTAGACATTTATTCTCTTCTCAGAGCAAATAAATATATGCAAAAATAATCTCCTCTTTGGGGTATGTGGGAAAAGGGCCCTACTATTTTTCCACTTTCCAAATACCTTTCTAACCATCCCCTCCCTACATGTTGCACAATTGCATCAGCATGCATCTGATATCAGCATGCACTGCACAGAAAAATTTTCTCTTACACTGTGTCAAAGTTAAAGCTGTCCTTTGTGTAAAATGTGTCTGACCAATCTTCATGCATTTGGAGATGTTTCTTTTAGAGGGGTGATTTATGCAAATGGTTTGTTTTCAAGAAATGTCCAAGTATTAAATAAACACCACGGGACAACACTAAAATCTGTCCTATTAACAGGCAACAATAGAATGGAAATGTATCAGATTTAGGTGTAAACAAAGAGTTGTGTTTGAATCCCAGCCTGATAATTAGATGACCTTCAGCGAGTCATTTGGTTTGTTCTGGGACTCAGTCCTCTATTTTGCAAAAATGCTATATATAGTTATATTAAATAATTTTCCCAAAGTTACACATTTCTAGTAACTGGTTGATCTAAGAGAAGCTTGGTATACATGAGTAATTTAAAACTAATATGAGAAAAGATTTCAACAGATGCCATCTGTCAGGACATAATCTAGTGACAAATGGCCAGTATAGTGCTGTAGATTTTCAGACAAGGATAACAACAAATGGAAAGGAATATTCAAAAAGACATTGTAGTAAAAACCATATTTTTGTCTTGGAGAAGAAAGGTGAAGCTAGTGAGAATCCAAATCATGAAAGAACTTGAATAAATATATTCATTCAGAAAATCACATGATGTGTAAAGAAAAAGCGATCAGACCTACTTAACTAATATTGCAGGCAGCAGGGTTAACATTTTCTGGAAAGGAAGTGAAGTTAGATTGTGGACAGAAATAAAGAATATACTTTATACATTAAGAATTTAAGTCCTTAAGTAAGGAATTCTAGAAGTGATATCCACATTATTCTAAACTACCTGATTTATTGTTTGCCTTGATTTTCCATGTTCAGCATGATTGCTACTTAGAGGGATCAGAAAAGTGAAACATTGATTTTCTATCCATTTTGGGATGAGGGCCTAAAAATTAGCTCTGGAATTACTAAAACTAACTGTTTTTCACATAGAATCTCTTCTTGTTTGCTAGCTGCTGGAATGCAACACACCAGAGACTGATTGGCTTTCAATAAAAGGGGATTTATTTAGTTAATGTATAGTTCTTCAGAGGAAAGGCAGCTAACTTTCAACTGATGTTCTTTCTTACGTGGGAAAGCACAGGGCGATCCCTGTTGGCCTTCTCTCCAGGTCTCTGGGTTCCAACAACTTTCCCCGGGGTGATTCTTTTGCATCTCCAAAGGCCTGGGCTGAGCTGTGAATGTTGATATGAGGTATGCTGAGCTGCTCGGGCTGTACTATGTTGAGGTCTGCCATTTAAGTGACAGTCAACTAAATCAAACATTATTCACTGAAGCAGGCACGCCTCCTAGCCAACTGCAGATGTAATCAGCAACAGATGAGGTTCACATGCCACTGGCTCATGTCCACAGCAACAGAACTAGGCACCTTCACCTGGCCAAGTTGACACCTGAATCTAACTACCACAGCATCTCTAATTTTAACAATAACCTTGAGAGATAGATATTACATGTGCATTTAACATATAAGGAAATCAAGACATTGAAAGATTTATAAACACTCTCAAGTCTACTCACTTCATATATGATGAAGTTAGAAGGCAATAAATCACTTTGACGTCATAGCCCTTTCCCACCATACAACATGATTAGATGTTCCTCTATCTACTGGGCATTTATTATGTTTACTGTTTTTTGTTAAAATTTATTTATTTCATTCCTGGCTTCTTCTTAGTAAATGCTAATATGCCATTTTAAAAAAACCAGCAAAATTAAAAAGCTTACTCCATTAGTCCATTTGACTCCTATTCAGTCAAAAATAGAAAGACAGCCTTTCTCTTCTCTCTGGGAAAGTAATTCTTCCAAAAATAGTTCACCACATATGCAAAATGTTTGTATTCTAATTATTTGCACTGTACTCCCTTATTAATTAAAACAAACAAAAATAGTGTACTTTTTAATTACTTAATTTTAATTTCTTTCTTAATGCTCTTAAACTCTTATTCAAATAAAAAGAAAGAAAGTAACATATCTTTCCATCTGCATTTTCAAATAAAATAATAGCAAGATGGCAGAATTACATATATTTTGAAAGAGATGATTATGTGTTGGCTCTTATTGTTTGTACACACTGGTTGACAAAAGATAAGTAGGATATGAGTAAAAAGTTAAAGATTTATTTTTCCCAATACATATTACAATTTCCTTTCATACCATACAGGGAAAGTGAAAGAACATTTTGGATGTTTATTTTGGCTAAATTGATAACTGCTTTTGCTGCTTCATAAGATGAGGGAAAATGGGTTTTCTTATAAATGCACAGTTTAGGCATAGCATATAGTCATGTATATGCACATAAATTGACTGGGGCTGAAAAGAAAATAAAAATCATTTTATTATTCAACATAATGGAAATTGTGACTCATTCTTTTCTTTTCAAAGCTTGTTCTATTTCTTTGTTCCCTATTTTAGTTGAATTGCAACATCCTCCTTCCAGCATTTCAGCTTGTAAAATATAGATTATCATACAATTATATTCCTATATCCTGGTGTCTATGGCCTTCCATGCCTCCTGAACCCCTTATGGACTTTCATGTGTGTATACTATTTTTCCCCAGCTTAGAATTTTAGCTTTCTTATTTCAACCTATTGATATTCCCCATCCACCTCAGGGAAGCAAAACTATAGTTTCTGCCTCATGATGTCTGCTCTCAAAATTTTATACGGCAATCTTCCTTTCTCTTTTACCATTTGTTATGCCCATATCAGTTTCTTTAAGGGCATTTTCATTTATTAGCTTATTTTATCTTATAATTTATTATATTTCTTATGCCTCCTTTATATAAATACATATATATAGTTTAAGATGACTGATAGAGTTCAATATATAGCATAAAAGCTAAAGTAACTGTTTTTTAATAACCAATTAAATATATGAATGTATTCCAGAATGAAGCTCCTGAGGGTAAATAAGGCGGCTTTGGAGGCTACATTGTCCTGATTTTACTTTTGAGTTAAATTTTCCTATAACATTTCAAACAGCTTCCTTATCACCAAAGGTAATAAATATCCAAGGCAAATCAGAATCAGTTATTTATGACTTCATTTGGAACCATATATATGTATATATTTCTGTTATATTCAATATGGATATTCAGCCAGTCATGGATTAATGAGATTGTATTTGAAAAGTTTCTGTGAAGTCTACCTCAAGTCCTATTTTTACCATGTTAACATATTAAATTTTGCCATAAAGTAAAAGAAAAAAAAGAAAGACCATCACCTGGTTATTCTTACGCTCATAAAACCTTCAAGATTCATAAATCGACAGGCTGAAATGGTAATGGCTTGTAAAATAGAAAAGAACTGACAATTTGGAAAAGAAAAATAGCAATCTGTAAAGTATGATATATAACAGAAAAAATTCAATGATTACACAAAGATTATTGTCTTTTTTGAATTTAAGTACAAATAGTAGGTGAAGAAAACTCTTCTCCCTTGTCTTTTAAAGGAGATATAAATTTCACACTATCTGATTTAAATTTGAGCTCCCAATTGATAAAAATACGAGCAGGCTAGAGAGAAGAATGCTCTGTTGTATTTTTTTCTTGTACTTCTATATTGAAACAACATTTAGAATTCTACTCCCTGACAGGGGATATAAACATATTCATAGCTTCTTGGCAGATGTGTTGTCCTGGGGCAAGACCTGCAGAAAGAACAAGGCTCCTTCCCTAGACCCAGGTGCTGTCAATTCAGAAATACAGTCCAAAGGCTGTGAAGCCAGGTAGGGCTGGCACCAGCAGATATCCCTGAATGCTTTAAAGTGGCAAAAAATGCTGTGGACTGTTTTTGTTTGTTCGTTTGTTTTTTTGCTCTGTTTTTTCAAATGTATACATACAGTCTGATTGAAAATATTAAGAATATAGCAGAACAAAGTTAGTCAAATATTATTGCCTAAGAGGATATAAGAAAACAGCACCATATCTCATCAATGTAAATTCTTTTTATTATGTTTCTTTTCAATTTCGATTGTTGAGTATACATAAGTCCTTAATTCATGCAAGTGTTTTCATATGAAATATTTCAATGACATATGACCTGAAATTGGAGGAATATGACCTTACAAAGTACTCACTCATTCTTATAGTAAGAAACATGTGGAACATTAAGTGCTTATACTCTGGAATGGTCTTTTCTATTACAGAGTGTGGCAGCCCAGCGTCCGGACTTCCTCCTAAATTAGAATGAAACTCTGAGCACATAACAGCCTGCTTAACTAGGATAAGGTCAAGAAAGTAAACAGTTTTCCTGGAGGGAGAAGAATGTAATCACAGATGTAAAATGACACTTATTGTATCTTAGTCTTAAAAATAATCTTAGAGAAACATTAGTTCTTAAGCCTCTTTAATAATTATACTAGAGAACTGATGTCTTCATAATGTATGGAATGTCTTTGTTCTAAAATCATATACATGTCGCCCCTGGTACTCCTGCCTCTTTTCTAAGTGCTACCTCTCTGGAGAGCCACCACTGCAGATGTTCTCCCGTTCATAAGGCCTAATGAATCCATGTCTACTTCTGTACCTGCCGTGCTTTTCAGTCTTGCAGCAGCACTCGCTCATGCCCTTCAGGAACTTTGTCTGGGCCAGAACACAGAGTGCCTAATTTTCACCAATGGAGGGAACAACAACAGTCCGGGGGTATCTCGTCTCTAATCTTGTTAGTAAAAAATGTGGTCTATGGAACAATATATTGACATCACAGGGAAGCGCTTTAGAAATTCAGAATCTCAAGTCTCATCCCTGACCTACTGGATCAGTATCTGCAATTTTACAAGATCCCCAGGTGGCTCCTCTGTTCATTAAAATGTTGGAAGCTTTGGTCAAGTGAATGTGGGTAGGATGGGCAAAACAAGAGTTTTTGCTGATCACACTAAAGGAATTATAGTGCCCTGGTTCCTGTGCCCAATGTAAGTAAAATTCATCCAGGGCTAGGGAATTTGCTGAACACAAAGGAAGGACAAAGGCATTGCAAAGGTTGCCTAGTAAAACATAACAGCGGGGCTAGGTAATCATTGCTGCCAGAAATTTTGTTTCAAGAGGCAGGAGTCCACCAGTTTCTGGATTTTCATTTTTCTAGCCATTTTGTCAAGAAGAGAATTTTGCTGAGTTTTGTGTGTGTTCTTAGTGTTTGAAAGCATCCTATCAGACCCAGTATTATTTTTCACGCATTCCTTGAGCCAGTGATTGACAAAAAATAACAACTAGACTTTTGAGATCAGTTCAGAGGGAAAAACAAACCACCATCTGCTTATTTTACCACAGAAAGTATATAAATAAATATAACAAAAATATGTGCTATAAGAAGTCTTACTAATAGAATAAGAGGTAAAAAGGGAAATTAAATGTGAAAACACATTGTTCTATTTGACCATGGTGTCCTGTGCTTTTCAATAATTTGAAAATATTATGTACCCCAGAAAAGCCATGTTCCAATCCTAATTCAATCTTGTGGAAGCACCATTTCTTTTAATCCTCATTCAACATTGCAGGCTGAAAACTTCTGATCAGATTATGTTCATGGAGATGTGACACATCCAGTTGTGCGTGTGAACTTTTGGTTAGATAGAGATGTGACTCCACACATTCCAGATAGGTCTTGATCAGTTTACTGGAATCATTTAAAAGAGGAAACATTTGAAGAGAGTCAGAAGTGACAGAAGCTTCAGAGCTGACAGAGCTAATGTAGATGCTTGAAGAACAGATGCTTCAGAGAACAGAGATATGGATGTTTGGAGATGCCTCAAGCCCAGCAGATATCACCATGAGATGTTAAGCAAGCCAGAATTGGGAGAGGGTCAAGGAAAGTCAAGAGATGCAAGCCACCTGCAGAGAAGCAGAGTGAAGAACCCTCACAGGAACAGAGGCTGAAAGCAATGGAGCCCAGGAGTAAGGGACCAGCAGATGCCAGCCACGTAGCTTCCCAGCTGACAAGAGATGTTCCTAGGTAGAAAAAAATAAGAGCAACAAATACATATAACAGAAGTTTGGCTTGGGCAGTCTTTATGCTCTGGTTTTGTTATACCTGTAATTACATTTGACCCCTTTTTCTTAGGCTATCAACATGCTATTTAATGCTGCTATTACATGTACTGTACCCTAGTCACAAGGTTCCCTTCCCCTCCCATCTACTCTTCTCTGAGCCCTCTCTGTGACTGTTTCCTCTTCTATTGAACTTTGCTAGTGATTAAATTATAAACACCACCATTAGTTCTTTTTGGCACTTAGTGCTTCTGCCACTGTTATTGCTAATAATAAAAATAATGAAAATAAGAGTTAAAATACTTTTTATTATAATTCTTAATATATGCTCTTACACTATGCATTTTGTACAACACTCATAAAAACACAGTGATGTATGAGATCTCCATTTTGTACTATTTTTAATTGAAGATTCTGATTCTCAAAGGGATCATGTGAATTCCCACTGTTACTTAGTTGAAAAAGAAAGCACGTGAGCCAATTTTTAAACCCAGCTTCATTCAATGTCAAAGCTGTGCCATTAACATATGCACACTCTCTCACAATTCACCCACCTGCCCCTGTTTGATTTGTCTACAGACCTAGATTGGTGATGGCAAAAAGGTTTTATTTCTAGCACCAACTCTGGTCAATTAGTAAATATAACCTAGAATTTGGGGCCACAAAGAATTTCAGGTTTTCTAAATATTTTATTTTGTGGTCATTTATAGGTTAATATGCAGATTTAAAAGATAAAACCGAAGAACCACCCAACTTCCACTAACGGTAATACCTTGTGACATGTCACAACCAGTACAGTAGCCCATCCAGCAGATTAACATTGATACAATACACCCGCCTTATTCAGATTTTGTCAATTATAAATACACTCATTTGTGTTCTTGTGTATGTATGTGGGGGTGGGAAGGATTTAGTTTTATAGAATTCTATCACATGTGTAGATTCATGAGATCACTATCATAGCTAAGAAATGAAATGGAGCAGTTTGATCACAAGGATCCCTTCTGCTCCCCTTCTATAGCCTGCACTTCTTCCCTGACTTCCCAGATTCTGAACTCCACAGTTTGTTTAGCCATTATCTCAGTGAAGTATATTTCCAGTTTGGGACCACTGTTATTAAAGTTCTATGAGCATTCTTGTTTGCATTTTACATATCATGCGTTTCCATTTTTCTGGGATAAATGCTAATGAGTGCAATTGCTGAACCTTAGAGTAAGCACATATTTAGTTTAGTTTTGTAAGAAACTGTCCTATGCTATTTCTGCAGGTTGGACCATTTTGTATTTTTGCTGGCAATGTATGAGTGATCTTGTTGATCTACATTTTTGCCAGCATTTGTGAGGTATTATCTCTATTTTGTATTTTAACAGTTTTGATAAGTAGTTTGAATTTTTCATTTTTCTGATGGCTAACAGTGTTGACCACATTTTTAGATGTCTGTTCTTGCTTTTTTTCCATTTTCAAACTGGATTTCATTTTACTTTGCTTTGTTTAATATTGAGTTTTCAGAGTTCTTTATATATTCTAGGTGCAAGTTTGCTTGGCTTGCAAATATTTTCCCCTAGTCTGTAGCTTGAGAAACTAGGATTTAAAGGTTTTATTTATGTCCATATGAAAAAAGTCTCATGTATATTCAGCAACATGTAACAAGAAAAGAGGGAGAGATTGTGAAAATCGTAGTTTTCTACATATATATTTGATATCCCTATCCTAGATAGCAAAAATATTTGGGGCTTTAAGTAATTGAGTGCATATATCGCTTTTGTTTCCCATCCCTGCTAACCTATTCAATTAGAAAACTTACACAACCAGATCTTGTAATTTAATATTCAGAAAGATGTTTTCTGATGGTAAAGACTTTATT
Organism: Myrmecophaga tridactyla; assembly: GCA_004026745.1. NCBI lineage: Eukaryota > Metazoa > Chordata > Mammalia > Pilosa > Myrmecophagidae > Myrmecophaga > Myrmecophaga tridactyla. The sequence goes on along the minus strand of PVIY010003360.1, from coordinate 80,201 downwards.
TTAATTATACACCCTTGTATTTAAGCAAAATTTAGAAAGCTGGTTAGAAATTTGTCAAATTATTTAATAGAAAAAAAACATATTTAACCACTTATATAAAGTGATATAGTTGAAAATAATTATAAGCATTTTTAAAATCCATATAACTTTATTAAGCATATGTATTTATTGCTACTGAAATTTGGTATTTATTCCTTATATATTCGTGGCATATCTCTGCCTGTCTTTGTAATAGAAGCATATTAAAGGGTTAAATTGCTATTCCTTAAAATTCATTTTGTAGAGTTCAGTCTTCTTTTATATGTGTGCTTAAGCAGTATCATATGTTTATACAACATTATAACATGATGTACTCATATAATATGTTATACTTTCCATCCTAGAGTAACTGGATAAATAAAATGAGGACAATTGTTGCTAACCATCTTGTTTTTTATCTTCCTTATCTGTTTCTACCAATTGGCAGATATTATCTGCTTCTAATGCTTCCTTTACCTGAATAAGGAAAGTCACCAACTTTAATTTATAGGGTATCTGTGAAGGTGGTATGAAAATGCTCCTTGCTTCTTTGCATGTCTCCTGTTTAGGGATAATAAATTCTAGGGTGAACTTCTAAAACATGTATACTGATCTCATTTTGTAGGCTCAAAGAAAGACCTCTTGTCCCAATACAAAGAAGGACTTATCTAAACTTCTTTTGTGATAAATGACATAAACCATCTCAAATATTTTGCTACTTCAATTGAAATAAAGAGCCCATTCCTTTTAAGTGAATGCACATATGTGGATTTCTGACATTTTCTTAAAGGGAGAGTGATGGTTAGGTTCTAGCATCAGCTTGGCCAAGTGATGATGCCTAGTTGTCTGGTCAGGCAAGCATATTTCATGGCTGATTGATAAGCCAGAAGTCTGGTGTATTAAATGATCAGTCAGTTGATTGCATCTGTGGCTAATCATTGCTGCGATCAACTAAGGTGTGTCTCCCACAGTGAGATAATCCATTCAGTTGAAGGCTTTTAAGGAAGAAAGAGAGACTTTTTCACTGTTTCTTCCATAAGTAAGCCTCTCCTGTTTAATTTGTCCAGACCCTTCATCAGTGCTGCTGGCTTCATGGACTGCCCTGAGGACTTTGGACTCTTCCATTCTCACAGGTGCATGAGACACTTTTATAAATCTCATATTTATAGATTTCTTCTTTTGATTCTGTTTCTTTAGAGAATCCTGACTAATACAGGGAGCATAGATTTTTTTTTCAATTTCCTTAAGCTATAGAAATTAATGAAAAATTATACTTATTTTTAGGTTATTCTGTTTAGGTTTAAATTGGTACAAAGCTGATATTAGTAGTGATTCTCTCTTCAATATGAACTACATATACTTTCATTTGTAAGTTATATATTTCATTAATATTTGAATTTTTGTAACAATGTAAAATGTTGTTTTAGTTGAATATAACAGTAAAAGTATAAAAAAGGAAAGAAAATACATATTTTTACAAGACACTCATATATTACATATTTTTGACAGACTCTTGAAAGCTCAATTGGCATGAAAAGTTTCTCAAGAGGTGTTAATCCTCAGGTCATTCTTAAAGTGCATTTACTTTTAATGTGAGATTTATGTTAGAGGATGTAGTCACTTAGAAGATAAATTACAGGACAAGTATATTTCTTTTAAGAGGTGTTTTATCCATTTTAAATTGCAGTAGATGAGGTTAAAAACAGAATGAGCTCCTTTAAATGGTTTACTATAAATGCCAAATTCTTCACCTTATAAAGTTCAGTATAATAACATCAACATAACAAACGCAGCATATTTTCCACAAATTTTTGTGGTATATATACAGACACATTGCATGGGAAGGGGAGTTTAAATCAACTCTATAGGATTCCAAGTTAGGTGTCCATCACCCTATACCCTTTGGAAGATACTGAAACACATGGAAGTATACAGAGCATATGAACAACATAAAATGAACTATAGAACCCCTGAAGTTCAGGCCAAGTAACCACCAGTTTTCCATTTTAAGCTGTATTTGTCCTGAAAAGCCTTAAATAGTTGGGTTATCTATTTTTCTATCTTAGTGCAGATTTTAAGCAACAAACTAGCTGTGGGAGGAGGGAGGGAGGGGTGTTGGGTAAAGGCATTCTGACAGCATTCAGACTTACAGTTGACAGCCTGACATTGAAGACTACAGAAACTTCCTACCATATGCAGAAATGTGCTGTGTGTTTTAGCACAGAATAAGAATAGAGATACATAATGACAGTGATGAGTCATCAAGAAAACGACTACATTATGTCCTGTGTCCTCTGTTGAAGAAGGACATGAAATATACTCTCTGCTTTTTTGGAAGAAAACCTATAAAAAAATCAATTATTGGCAACTGATAGGACAGTTATCTAAAACATTTCTCTATATAAATTGTGGTCTCATGATAAAGACTGCCCCCAACTTCTCTGCTTCTGCTAGAATTTCACCCTGAAACAAGTTGGGATTGTCAAATATATAGATACTAGTGTACCAAAAATTGGGATTTGTATTGAAGTTCCTTTTCTTAATTAAGTGTGCGACTTTGGGCATTGATGACTATTTGAGGTTTGCACATCTGTAAGCACCAGCTTTATTTTATATCATAGGGCAGAGCAAAGAATAGTATAGATGTGTACGTGAAGGCACAATGACTAGTTGTGTGTGATAAAGAAACTGTCAACAATATTCATGTCTGCTTTCTTTTTTTGGTAATTGAAAATTGAGATTCTGAAGTATTTTTTTTTAAAGACCAAAGTCTAAGAGGCTTGCTAACTTGAAGGAGATTTTATTGTTTTAAAGCACAGCTTTGATAGTACGTAATATAGAGTGTGGATTTAACTCTGTGCCACATGTCCATCACCCTTCATGTGGAAGGCACTGAGACCTGTGGAAATGTAGAGAGGAGGTATAGAGCCCCCCAAACTAAGATGATGAGCTCTGTTTAGCCTTAAAATCTTAATATGTTAGATAATCTATTTTTCAGGTTTAATGTTGATTAGGAGCAACAAACTAGAGCTGAGAGGAGGCAGTGAGGGATATTGGTTTAAGGCATTCTGACAAGTTAAGGAGTTAGAGGTGACAGCCTGACATTGAGGAATACAGAAACTACTGTTTTATGGAGATGAAGAAGGACTAGAATGCCAGCTCATTTTCAAAGCTACCCCTATTCATCTCATCCTTTAACCATGACTTCCTAGTAGCATTTGCCACTGTTTGACCTTGCGAATAAGAAACAGGTATCTTGGTGGGGATTGGAAAGGGGTGAGAACCATCTTTTCCCTTTTCCTGCTTCAGGAAGAAGCAAGCTGATGACAAAGAGGATCTGAAGATGTGCTTTAAGAGCATGAAAAAGAGAATTCTGCAACCTTTGCTCAAAAGGCAGCCATATGAGCTTTGGTTGAGAAAGGTGGGGGTCTGATAGAAATTTCTGAAGTTTGTTTGGAAGATCCTTCACATTTAATGGTGTCACTTAATGATGCATGAGGAAGAGAACATTTAAATTAGTGATGCCACTGTTTGTGGAAAGTTTGTTATTTTTATTGTTACCATTTGTTTTTTTCTCATTTGTGAGGGGAATGGTATTTTTCCTTTATAAAATTTTACTAAAAAGATGGTGTTCTTGCATATTAAGTCTGAGTTATAAATACAGTGAAATGTTAAAGGAGGGATTTACATTTCACATTCCCATTTAATCGGTATTAGCGTGTTCAGTAGATCTGTCTGGGATGATGAAAATGCTTTATACGCTGTGCTGTCTGGCTGGTAGCTTTAGCCACATGTAGCTGCTGAAAATTTCAAATGTGGTTAGTGTGACCAAGTAACCAGTTTTTAAGTTAAATTTAGATTTAAATTTAAAAGGCCACATGTGGCTGGTAGTTATGACAGCACAGGCCACTGCATGCTTTATAGATGTCAAAATCATCCGAACAAGTGGAAAAGATTTAGAATCCAAAGCATGTAATAAAGTATTTTTTTCCAAAGACACTCAATATACAGAACATAAAAAAGTCTTAGAAACTCTTCATTGCAACTAAATGTAAGGACAATGGCATCAAATGCTGCAAAAGGAGTTCTCCCTTCATTCTGCTGTCTGCCATGAAACTGAATATTATTCTCAGGGCACCAAAAGCATCACTGAGCTATCAGTGGTTGTTGTTTAAGCATGAGGAGAACCCATCCAACGATTTTAGAATGAAAACATTTTTTTTCTCCATATGAATAATGTGCAGAAAAATTTTAGAAAATGATTCCAGGAAACGTATTATTAAGTATTTTAATAAACATATTAGTTATTTAATAATTTTTATCTCAGGCAGGCATAACTAATATGGGAACAAGATAGTAAAGAATCCCTTTCAGAGATAAAAAGAAACTCAAACCTACTTCATTCATCCTAAAATAAAATAGATCATAAAAAAATGTTTAATTATTATTAAAAATGACTTCTTTAAAACAAAAAATATAACTGAGTCCTAATATACTAATTTATAACTTTAATTTGCTTTGTTCACTGATATTAGAATATTATCATTATGACAACAATTTGAAGATATATTCAATGTGACTGTTTTAAAGAGTAACAAAAACACATTGTATATACAAAGATTCTTTTAATAATAGAGGCAATGCATAGGCACTAAGCTGGGAGAGAATATGACTGATGTGACATGATTTTAGAAAGAGCAATAAATAAAACCAGTTAGTATATACTGTAAGGGACCCTCATTGAAGTGACAATGAGCTGTGTATATCATGGATGATAACATCCTTTGATAAAACTTCTTTAAATTGAGTCAGTTGTAGTTTCTGACTTTTTAAATATTCTCATATGAAGTATAATGTAATGGTTCTGTGTCTAAGACACTAATAAAGGTTGAAAGAAAGTGTACTAAGTATTACTAAGTATAAAGCTGAAGTAAAAAAATATAAAGAATAGGTTAGTAAAGAGAGATGTTGATATGTTCAATCAATATTTTACTAAAATATGAAAATGTATATGTTTGTATATATACAGAAGGCTAAGAGATTGCTTATTTTTTCCATAGTTTAAAATGCATTAAAATTGAATGCATGATTAAAAGCATATAAACACATAGATAAAGTTAGAGAAGGCAAAATCGAAAAATCCCCAGTTGCACATCTAACTCCAGGAGTCACTTTCATTGAGAAGGGTGCCATATAATACATGTATCTTCGAATGATGGTAGTTTCAAATTTACTATTTCTCCATTCTTATGTTAGAGAAAAAAGAGATGAGAAAACTTATATTATCAAAATAGCTGTATTTTCATCAAGTACTCAAAATACCTCTAAACTGGAAATTTTAAATTTCAACAGAAATCTGAATCTCCTATTCCAACTCCAATTTTTGATAGAGCTATATCAATCTAAGTTTAAGTATTTAGCGTGAAATCTATGAGAAATGGAACACATTCTGCTTCCTTTACATTTTTTCACTCTATTATTTGCACGAGGTGACGTGAAATGTAAATATGTTTGCTTCAAATATATTCACTTGTATTTTCTGATGAAAAGTTAAAAAAGATAAGCAAAGATAAGTGAAACCTATGGAGAATACTGACTCCTCTTGCTTTAAATTTCAGCTTTTCTGGAAATGAGGCTAACCTAATTAAAATCCTGGTTTTGGTAATTTTAATATTATATTTTATTAACCTAGAAAACTAAACATAAAATATTTTTTTGGAGATAGATTATTTGAAGAGAAATATGAGAAAACTTCAATTGTTTTTTTAAATTCTATAGTATTTAAAAGTTTAAATTAAATTAATTAAAGTATTGTACTATTTTTTTAAACCTCCCAACCACTATGTGTTTGGATAATATCTTGTAGAACTTTCATTCCAGGCATCTCATTGTTTCTTTGCACAGAAAAAAATAACATCCATTAAGTTGGAAAACCCTAAGTGAGGAAATTAAAGAATAATTGATCTTGCTTGTGTCTTTTAACAATTTTATGTTTCTTTTTAACTCCTAAGTTTGGCAGTTTATTTCTTTTAGTTCTACCTTTTTATTAATTCAAATTCTACTTTGCTTCCTTTTCCATCTGTATAAGATTTTACTAAAGGATATCCTGGAATATTCATGTTATAAGTTAAATCATTTCTAAATTACCTTTGTTCTTTTCTTTACAGGTTCCAACAATCTGGGAAAGCAGTCCATTAAAAGAGCTTTTCTCCCATGGTAAGTTTTATGTTTTTCATGACCCTTGTGGGGAAAATTTTCCATGTGGTCAATGGTAAATTAGAAGAGCTATTTCCATTATTTTTAATGGGCACTGTGGTGTGATTGCATTCATATTGAACAAAAAATTTAATATTTGATGATTAAGGAATTCTTCAGGGAAAGAATGTGGAACTAATATATTTAATTTTCTTCTTGAAATTGAATAGGCACAATAAGAAATTTTTAGAGGATCTGTTAATCAAATGATAAATGGGAGTTGTAAATTGAAAGTTCATATTTTTTAATTCTCAATTATATGAACTCTTCACTATGAATTTTAAAGAACTTTGTTGCATATTAATATAATGAATGACAGGAAAAGAAGAGACAGAACATTTAAGAACAAGAAAGTAGTATAGTCCATATTAAACTTACATTGCTCTATATTTTATAATTTTGATGGTGTCACTTGCTTTCTTGGTTTCTTAACTCATTCTTGTCAAAACAAATATCCTCAGTTTTACTTTCGTAGGAAATGATTAACCATAATTATCACCTAGAAAATAATACAAACTGATAGAGCGAGCTATGTGAAATATAATTTAATATTTTCAGTCCATTACTGTTACCTACTCTTTATTATTTAGTCATTAATATTATTTAGTTATTAATAATATTATTTACAATATGATTTTACCTTGTTTCTTTGATGTACTGAACTTGAGTAACTAAGCTTAGTAAGTAAAATATTAATGTCTTTAGACTCTCAAGTTATGGATAGATATGATATAAGAAATAATTTTACTACCTTGAGCTTACAATCATATAAAATTGCCTCATGATCCTATAGTAGCCTTAGGCATAAATTAATGAATCAGACATGTATTTGCAGTATATATTTTCCAGTAGTTGTAGAAAGCCCCATCACATTTTATTTAGGACTTCTTAACAAGTATCAATTACTTTTTTACTTATGATAAACCATACAATCTCTTCATTAAAAAAAAACCTCACTTAAAATCCCTACTCAAATCATCACAACCTGCAAGAGATGCACAAATTTAGAGAACAGCATAAGTTGACGTATGTGAAAAATATTTATTTCAGTATCACATATATTCATTCAGCAATAGCCTTTGTGCGAGGCATTTCTCTAGGCCATGGGGATAAGTCAAGGGTAAGTTTCTTTATCTTCCAATGTACATTGGAACATAAAACACAATATGGCAGTATATTTAGACTGCCAGTGGAGGAAAACTTCCATTCATAGTTCCCCATTTCCTATCTAAATAGGAATTTAAATAGTTTAAACTTAAATAGTTCCTCGTGGTGTGAGAAAAAGTCCTACTTTCAGGGAGGAATCTAATATAATACTTTCATTTCTTTACTTGTTTGTTCATTTATTTAACTTATGTGTGTACATAAAATATGCATATATATTTTCATGTATGCATAGCTGTGCGTACACATATAAATGTATATATGTATGCATGTATATTATAGTTGAACTCCCTCAATTCTTTCTAGGTTGTAGATATATTTAACTTCTTATCACTGAGTATGGACTTAGTATAGAGTTGTGTTAAGAAGGGAAAAAGGCGAGGCATAAAGCATTTGATTCAGTGGCAAGTGGCACTAAAGGCAGAGCCAGTGTGATCATAGCGTTACAACCCAGCTTCCTGATTGGCACCAGTTCACTGGTTTGCACAGTTTTGTGGTGTGGTTTTAACTCTTCTCAAACTGACTCATGTCTGTTCAGTTTCCAACATCATGCAATTTTTAAGATCTTAACATTTTAATAGATAAGATGGATATTTTCTATGAACCTCTATTGTAGTTCACTAAAAGTCTCTTTAACTCTGTCAAATATTCTATGAAATCCATTTGTCAAATTCTTTATTTTAAGCATGGTAATTTTCTCTCCCAAAATTTTAGTATGAATTTAAGTAACTGATTCTATTTCTCTGGTAAAATTATCCATCTTATCTATTTTTTCTTTTACATATTAATAACAATTATTTTTAAAGTCTGATAAGTCTAATATATGGAACACATGTCAATCTGTATGTATTGTGTCAGAGACTAAGTACCAGAGGATGGTTTGAGATCCTATGAAGCTTTATCGAGCTCTACTTAGTTCTCACCCCTAAGTAGATGCCTTGCAGCCTTCCCAACTGAGAGCCTGATATATTTATCAAAAATCTTCCTCCTTAGAGGTTTTTAAACAATTTTGGCTCACCACTATGAACTATAGAAGGTTCTGCTTAGTTTAAGTCATTGTTTCCTTGGCTTCTTAGCCTCTTCCATACTACTAAAATCCGTGAATGTCTTACGAGGAAAGACTAGAGCAAATTTTCGTGCTGTCTTGAGTACTTTTGCTTTCTCTCCAAAGTTTTGGCTTCTAAACTTCTGGTGGCTTTCACCAGAAAATGCAAAAGGGAATTGATTTGCCTGCTCAGACCTATGATATAATGAAAATTTATTTTGGTTTCTCAGATTCTTAATGATTACACTATGCCTGTCATCAGGTATTTAGCCTGGAGAGCCTAGAGCTTGGAAAGTTCCCTGAGAAAACAAGGATCTTGCGGAGTGTTAAGCTCATCTCAGTGTACTTTCCCTTTTTCCAGAATATTGGCACCCACGGTCGTGTCTGTTTCCAATGCTCTCTATACATATAACAGAAGTTTTTTTCATTATCTAACTTTTTTTGTTGGTTCTTCTCACAAGTTTGGTCTGTTAAAAGTTTCCCAGCTTTTTACTTTAGTATCTGGTTAGATGGTAGTGTTATTTGCTCGGATGTGAAATATGTATGAAGATGTACACATGAGGAAGTCAGAAATAAATCTATTTTGGACATCTAAAGATTGAAATTCTTTTTATGAACCTGAATGGGAAGGGTTAACCTGAAGTTGTATCTACAAGTCTGGTGCATTCATGAATTCAACAAATATTTATACAATGCTGACCAGATACGAGATAGTATTCTTATGACAATATACAATCATAGAGACATATTTGATTTAAACACATTAAAATAACTTCCAGTGTTCCATATTAGAATATGTTTCAAAATTAGTATACAACATTTAATAAAAATCTACTTTAACCTATTTTTCAATTTACTAATTATCTCTTTAACTTTTGTCAAAATTATGATTTTCTCAATGATTATTAATGAATATTTCTTATTGAGTATCAGTTTATGGTTTCATAGCATTTTTCTATTTCCCCAAAATAGATTCATATTGGTTCAATGGATATTTTTAATGGATATTTTGCAAATCTCCATGAAAAATGATTTATATCACAATTTAGGCCCATATATATTTGCTATAAATCTCTGGCATATTCTGATCTGCTCAGCACAATGTGCTTCTGCAATGAAACTTATGAAGTTTATTTATATTTAGTGTGTGTTTATTTTTAAATTTGGCATTAGTTCTGAAGGCTTAAAATAAAGGAAAATATTATCCCTATATATCAGAGAGTGAATCGATTTTTTCTCAGATTTTTAAATTGCATATTTTATTCAAGAAATCTGATTTACTTTTTTAAAAACATGTTTCATTGTGAAATAGACATGCAGAAAAGTGATACATTTCAAAGTACAGCTTAACAAGTAGTTATAAAGCAAATTTCAAAGTATGTTATTGGTTACAGTTATACAATTTCAGTATTTCCTTCTAGCCACTCTAATACATTAAAGACTCAAAAAGAATATCAATATAATGATTCAGTAGTCATAATAGTTTGTTAATCTTACCTTCTCTGTAACAACTCCTCCGTCTCATTTGATCTTTCTCCCAGTCTTCAGAAATATTTGAGCAATTGCAATTAAAACTTATTCATGTTGAAAGGGGGTGTCAACATTATCAATACAGGGATGTAACTGGTTGATGTTCTTGGAATGACTGTTACCTCTGGGTTTCAGGGCTTATTTGGCATAGGAACTATCCAGAGGTGTTAAGTCTCTGAAAAATAAACTTCATGAGGGAAACTTTGTTAGAGTCTCAGATAGAGTCCTGGGTTTTTGTTAGGGTTTCCAGGAATATTGTTGGTTAGGGCTTGTGTACCATGCCAATTTGCAATATCTAGCTGAAGCTTGCATAAGAGTAATCCGCAGAATAACATCTTTACTCTATTTGAAATCTCTTAACCACTGAAACCTTATTTTGTTATATTTATTTTCCCCCTTTTGTTTAAGAGGCACTGTCAATCCCACCAGGGTCAGGCCCATCCTTGGGAGTCATGTCTCATATTGCCAGGGACACTTATACCCCTGGAAGTCAAGTCTCCTAATAGGGGAGGGTAATGAGTTTATTTGCAGACTTTGGCTTAGAGAGAGGTCACATCTGAATAACAAAAGAGGTTCTGTGGAAGTGACTTTTAGGCATAATTATAGGTAGACTTATCTTCTCCATTACAGACTTAAGTTTCATAAAAGAAAGTGTCAAGCTCGAGGACTTGACCCATTAACTTGGTAGTCCCTAATCTTGAGAGAGTATCCGGAATTCCCCAGGTGGAGACGTTTAACAGTTCCACATTTTCCTTTAATCCCTTAAGGGAACTTTGGAAATACTTTTTTATTTTGTAAGGTTAAGCATTTTTTAAAAAAGTTCATGACAAACATCAAATCACAGATCCAGGAAGCTCTGGAAAATACCAAACAATCTACGCCCAATTTATAATATTCAATAGGCCCTAAAGTTCATATAAATATTTTCTAAATGAGAACAGACAATATTTGTCGTTTTGTTTCTGGCTTATTTTGCTCAGCATTAGATCCTCAAGGTTGAGTCACCTTGTTGCATGCCTCACAACTTCATTCCTTTCTGTAGCCACGCAGTATTTCCTTGTATGTTTACAGCAGTGTCCATCCTTCTGCTTCTCAGTTGATATACTCTTCAGCCACCTCCATCCATTGGCTCTCATGTACAATACCACCATAAACATCACTGTGCAAATGTCTATATTTGAGTTTCAGTTTCCGTTCTTCTGAGTAACAGGATTGCATAATCATATGGTGACCCTATATTTAGCCTCCTATGGATCAGCTGCATTGCCCTGGAGGGTCTTCACCATTCTGCTACTCTAACCAACATTGAATAGGTATACTTCTCTCCCCACATTGTCTCTTGCACTAGAATTTTTCTGTTTACTTATTTATTTTGAACCTGAAGATTTTGTTGATATATATTTATATAGCATATATTCTTTCCTAAATAAACAATCAATGTTTCAGTGTCCTTACTTAGTTGTACAATCATCATCATTATCAATTTTAGACAATTTTGATTGCTCAAAGAGAAAAATAACAGATTAACACACCCACACCAAAGAGAAAACCCAAAACACCCCACAACTCTTATCCCACCTAATAATTTTCCCCTTGTATTGTTGTGGTTCTAGTGAGGTATTCCTGCTAAATGTAGCCCATAGCATGAATAGGTAGTTTTTCCCTTACACCACTCTATTATTAATTCTGTGTACAAACGCCATACCTTTGAAGTAGATCATGTGAGAACTTATTTATATATGTATATATTTGTAGTGCTAATAGGTGAGATACATGACTTTAACCTCCCCCTTTCAATCATATTCACCTTCAATATGACACTATTACTTATAATCTTACTAACAAACTACCATCACCTCCACCCATTCTAATGAATTTAAGTTCCATCTCACTAACAAGTCTGAACATATTAAGTAACTGTTAGCTCTTCTGCAGTTTCTGTCTATCTGTAGAATCCCTATATTCTACATTTTAAGACTCTGAGTTTACATTTTCTGTGGGTCCATATTAGTGAAATCAAACAGTATTTATCCTTTTATTTCTGGCTTATTTCACTTAACATTAGTTCCTCAAGGTTTATCTATCATGTCACATGTTTCAGGACCTCATTTCTTCTTACGGTTTCATAATATTCCATTGTAGGTATATATATATTATTTTGTATATCCACTCACCTATTGATGGACACTTGGATTGCTTCCATCTTTTGCCAATTGTTAATAATGCCGCTATGAACATCAGTGTGAAAATAGTTGTTGGTGTCACTGCTTTCACATTCTCTGGGATATAGTGAGTACTAGAATTGCCAGGCCATAGGACAATTTGATATTTAGTTTTTCCTAAGGAACTACCAAATTGTCTTCCACAACAGCTGTAACATTATACATTCCCACGAGCAGTGAATAAGTGTTCCATTTCTCCACATTCTCTCCAACGTTTATAGTTTCCTGTTTGTTTATTGGCAGCCATTCTTATACGTGTGAGATGGGATTGTCATCTTGATTTGCATTTCCCTTATAGCTAATGAAAATGAGCATCTCTTCATGTGCTTTTTAGACATATGTATTTGCTCCTCAGAAAAGTTTCTATTTAAATCCTCTGCCCATTTTATAATTGGGTTGTTTGTTCTTTTTTTGTTGTGCTGTATAATTTCTTTATATACACAGGATATCAGGCCTTTATTTGATATACGGTTTTCAAATATCTTCTCTCACTGAATTAGCTATGCTTCATCTATTTGCCAAATTCCTTTAAGGTGCAGAAGCATTTGATTCTGAGGACTCTCCATTTATCTATTTTTTCTTTTGTTGCTTGTGCTTTGAGTGTAAGGTCTAAGAAGCTACCTACTATTACTAGGTGTTGAAGAAGTTTCCCTATATTTTCTTCTAGAAGTTTTATGGTAGTTGTTTTCATATTTAGTTCTTTGATCCACTTTATGTTAATTTTTGTATAGGGTATGAGATTAGGGGTAAGCATTCATTTCTTTGGTATGGATATCCAGTTCTCCCAGCCCCATTTATTGAAGAGACTGTTCTGTTCCAGTTCATTGGATTGGAGGCCTTGTTGAAAATCAATTGATGATAGGTCTGGGGGTTTATTTCCAAATTCTCAATTCAACCCATTGATCAATATGTACATCTTTGTGCCAGAACCATGGTGTTTGGGCCACTATGGCTTTATAATAAGTTTTAAAGTCAGGACATGTAAGTCCCCCCACTTTGGTATTCTTTTTAATCATTTTTTTTGTGATTCGAGGTCCATTTCCCTTCCATATAAATTTGATAACAGGCTTTCCAAGGTCTGCATAATAGGTTGTTGGAATTATGATGATATTGCATTGAATCTGTAGATTCATTTGGGTAGAATTGACATCTCAATGACATTTAGCCTTCCTATCCATGAAAGTGGAAAATCTTTCCACCTATTTAGGTCTTCTTTATTTTAGCAAAGCATTGACGTTTCATATGTAGCAGTTCTTTACATCCTTGGTTAAGTTTATCCCTAGATATTTAAATCTTTTGTTATTATTATGAATGAATTTTTTTTCGTAATCGCTGTCTCACTTAGGACATTACCAGTGTATGGAAGCATTACTGAGTTTTACACATTAATCTTGTATCCTGCCTCTTTGCTGAATTTTTTCATTCTAGATTTCTGAGGGTTTTCCAAATATAGAATCATGTTATCCACAAATAATGGAAGTTTTACTACTTCCTTTCCAATTTAAATGCCTTTTATTCTTTTCCTTGCCTAGCTGCTCTTGATAGAACTTCTAGCACAGTGTTGAATAGTAATAGTAACAGTGGGCATCCTTGTCTTGTTCCTGATCTCATGGGGAGGCTTTCAGTCTCTCACCATTGAGGTTTTTGTTAATGGCTTGTAGTGTATTACATTGACTGCTTTTCTTATGTTGAACTAACTTTGCATACTTGGAATGAACCCCACTTGGTTGTGGTGTATAATTCTTTTAATCCGTGTTTGGATTTGATTTGCAAGTATTTTGTTGAGAATTTTTGCATCTGTATTCATTAGGGAGATTGGCCTGTAGCCAATCTTTGCAGTATCTTTATGTGGTTTTGGGATTAAAGCGATGTCGGCTTCATAAAAGGCATTAAGTAGTGTTCCTTTTTTCAATTTCATGTAAGAGTTTGGGCATGAATACAGTTGATTTTTTTTGGAATGTTTGGTAAAATTTCCCTGTGAAACTATCTGAAACCTGGACTTTTCTTTGTAGGAAGGCTTTTGTTGACTGGTTGAATATCTTTAATTGTGGTTGTTTTTTTTTGGGGGGGGGTCTGCTATTTCTTCTCTAGTCAGTATAGGTTGTTCATGTGTTTCTAGGATATTATCCATTTCCTCTAAGCTGACAAGTTTGCTGGTGTACAATTATTCATAGTATCTTTTTATGATTTTTTAAAATTTTCTTCAAGATCCATGGTAATGCTCTCTTTTTTCATTTTTCAGGCTAGCAAAGGGTTTGTCAATTGTTGATCTTCTCAAAGACCCAACTTTTGGTTTTATTGATTCTTTCAAATTTTTTTCTTCTCCTGTTAATTTATTTCTGCTTTAATCTTTGTTATTTCTTTTCTTCTACTTGCCTTAGGGTTAGTTTGCTATTCTTCCTTTTCTTTGTTGTTCAGTTTGGTCTTTTTTTAATTATTTATTTCTGCCTTTTTAATGCATCATTTAGAGCTATAAATTTCCCTCTCAGTACTGCCTTCACTGCATCCCATTGGTATTGGTATGTTGCATTCTCTTTTTCATTTGTCTCCAGATATTTGCTGATTTCTCTTGCAATTTGTTCTTTGGCCCACTAGTTGTTGAAAAGTGTATTTTTAATCCTCCATATACTTGCAAAAGTTCTGGTTCTTTTTTGGTTGTTGATTTCCAGTTTCACTCCATTATGGTCAAAGAAAAGTGCTTTGAATAATTTCAATCTTTTTTACATTTATTGAGACCTGTTTGGTGACCCAGCATATGATCTGCCCTGGAGAATGTTCCATGAACCCTAGAGAAGGATGTGTGTCCTGGTGTTTTGGGATGCAACTATCTATCTATCTCTCTGTCTATCTATCTGCTAGTTCCAACTCATCTATCACATTGCTTAGGTTCTCTATTTCCATATTATCCTTGGTCTGGTTGCTCTATCTATAGAAGCTAGTGGTATATCCAAGTCTCCCACTATTATTGTAAAAACATCGATAGCATCCCTTCAGCTTTGCTAATGCTTGCCTCATGTACTTTGGGGCACCTTAACTGCGTGAATAAACATTTATGATTATTATTTCTTCTTGATGAATTGTCTCTTTTATTACTATATGGTATCCTTCCTCGCTTTTATGATATGTTTGCATCTAAACTCTATTTTGTCTGATATTAGTATAGCTACCCCTAATTTCTTTTGATTACAGCTCACTTGGAATAAGTTTTTTTTCTTCTTTTTACTTTCAACCCATTGGATCCTTGAGTCTAAGATGAGTCTCTTTCAAATAGCATATATATGGATCATTTTGAAAATCTGTTTTGCCAATCTGTATCTTTTAATTAGGGAGTTTAATCTGTTAATATTCAAAGTTATTACTGTAAAGGCAATTCTTGAATCAACCATCTTATTCTTTGGTTTTTATTTGTCAGATCTATTTTTTTCCTTTCACTCTTTGTATCCCTTAAGCAACTGTTAATAATATTCATCACTTCTGTGTCCTTCTCCAGACCTCCCTCTCCTGCCTTTTTGTTACTCAGTTGACAGAACTCCCTTTAGTATCTCTTGCAGGTCATGTCTCCTGTGAACAAATTCTCTCAGCACTTTTTTTTCTGTGAAAATTTTAAACTCTCTCTCACATTTGAAGGACAGTTTTTCTGGATTAAGAATTTTTAACTGATAGATTTTTTCTTTCAAAATCTTAAATACGGATTTAAGATTTTCACCACCATGGTGCCTGTTGAATAGTCAGTACTTAGTCTTATGTGGCTTTCGTTACATGTGGTGAATTGCTTTTCTCTTGCTGCTTTCAGGACTTTCTTTCTTTTCTGCATTTGACAATCTAATTAGTATGTGCTTTGGAGTGGGTCTATTTGAATTTATTCTATTTGGAGTTTCTTGGTCTTCTTTGATTTGTATATTTATGTCCTTTATAAAGGTTGAAAAGTTTTCCCCGATTATCTATTCCAATGCTGTTCCTAGAACTTTACTCTTCTGTTCTCCTTCTGGGATGCAAATGGTTTTTATATTTGTGTGCTTCATGCTGTCTATCATTTTTCTGAGATCCAATTCCAATTTTTCCATCTTTTTCACCATTTTTTTCTTTTGTGCATTTGCATCCAAACACCCTTTCCTCTAGTTCACTTATTCTTTCTTCTGCCTCTTCAAATTGCTCTTGTGTGTCTAGCATAATTTTTATTTGATCTTCTGTATCTTTCATTTCTGTAAGATCTGCTATTTTCTATTTTTTCTTTCAAATTCTTCTTTATGCTCTTCTAGGGTCATTTTAGCATCCTTTATATCTTTAGCTAAGCCATTGAATTCATTTTAGAAATTTGTATGTATTTCTTTAATTAGTTCCAAATTCTGTCTCCTCTTGCTTTTTGATTTGGTCTTTTGACTTGGCCATATCTTCTTGCGTCATCAGGTGCTTTGTGATTTTCTGCTGGTTTCTTGATGTTTGATTATCTTGAAAAGGTTTTTTTTTTTTTGAAAGTTGATTTCCCTTGCTTTCCAAAGATTTTATCGTTGCTAGGGTTTGTGCTGAAGGTCTCCTTTGGCTCTTGGTTTATTAGTAATTCCACATCAGATCAAGGGTAAGCCTTGCCGTGGGAGATGCAAGTCTATTTGGACTTATGTAGAAGATTTGAGAGAACAGCAGTTTGCCTAGTGAACTTTCCCTATCTTCCCAGCAGAGGGCACTCTTGGGCTACCTCTTCCCCTTAAGCCTACTTCACCCCCACTGTAGTAGCCCGCTTGGCAAGGTGGAAACCAGGTGAAAATTCAGTCAGTGTAGTAGGTCTTCATGCAGGCTGGAGACCGCCAGCCCCAGCGGTGGGGGATGGACTCTGTGCACCTCAGCACAGAATCTGTTTGAGGTCACCAGGGGTCTGGTGTTTGGCTTCTAAGTGGAATAAACTCGGCCTGTGGATCTGAGTTTCACCTTCCCAGCCCTCCCCGAGCTGACAAATGCCCTGTTATTCATTAGTCCTCAAGATCTCTGGCTGCTGGGTACCTTCGGCCTCTGGGGTGGGGGCGGAGCTCTCGGTGTTCTCTGTGGCTCTGTCCCTTGTCTCTGCCTTTGCACTGAGCGCTGCGGGCCGCTGCGGAGAAAGGATAGAGGCAGCAGAACCTGGAGTGTCTTTTTCCCGCTTCTGTTGCATCTGTCGGATGGGCTGGGCTCTGCTGTCCCCTCTCCTCCTGAGGCGAGGGCCTCCCGAGTCTTCCCCAAGGCCTGCCCCAGGGCTGCGGGGTAGGTACTGCACACTACAGCAAGTCTCCGTGTGTGGCTAAGACAAGTCTGTGCTTCCCCAGTTCCCACCCTGGAGCTCCAGACTGGGAGACAGAGATGCCTCCCCAGCTGGCTGCAAAGATGGGATGTGAGAGGGCGCAGCTCCTCCCTCACTTGCTCTGGCCGTCCCGGGGCAGTCGGTCCCAGAGGCCGTCATGATGAGATA
The DNA here is from genome assembly GCA_004026745.1 of Myrmecophaga tridactyla. Lineage (NCBI taxonomy): Eukaryota > Metazoa > Chordata > Mammalia > Pilosa > Myrmecophagidae > Myrmecophaga > Myrmecophaga tridactyla. The sequence continues at coordinate 62,530 of PVIY010003360.1, read as the reverse complement.
AACTCATCCGGTCCTTTTCAGAAGTGATTTCTCCGCTTTTTCATCCAGGTCATCCCTGTATAAGGTAGAGTTCCCTCTCTGGCCGCTTGTACCCAGGCACTACTGTCCCAGTCGTTTTCTGTGTTTTTTCTAGTTGTCCCACAGTGGAGAAGTTAGCCCTGCTGCTCGTATTCCACCATCTTCCAAGAAGTCCCAATTTAGTGGACATGGACATGGCCCTACTAGTCCACAGTAATTTACTGTTGAGTTGGAGGGAATCAAAGAGGTAAAGAAAAAGGTGTAACTCCATGTATTGAGTGTCTAATTTGCTTGCATTACCACTTGTAAATATTTGAAGAACTTTGTGAAGGATTTATTAGTTAATTTTTCTTTGTGTGTGTGGGTGAAAAAATTGGTATGCAGGTGAGGTCAGCTTGTCAAAGTTCACAGATTTAGCAGGTGATATATGAAGATTTTATTTAAAAAAGGAGCAAACAAGACTAGATGGGACGTGAGATGGGTGGTAGGTATGAGGAACACAATCAAGGTCCAACTGCCGATCGTATAAGTATTAGAAATAAATGAAAGTTATATTAATCTATTTCTTAGAAAAACCATATGAATACTTTTGTTATCCTAGGCTCTATTAGGTAGCCATAAACGTGATAAATACTTACATTTAAGGTTAATTTTTAATTTTCAAGTATGGCACAATCTGATATTTTTCTCCATTCACATTTCCAAATTTCCCCTATATACTGGTATAAATACCTGCTTATCATTCTCTTTTACTACTTTCTCTTAACTTATCACACTTGGGACACCAACTCATAAAAAAAAATTGGATGTGGTCATGTAAATTAACTATTTATAATAAATATACATGTCATATATATACACACATAGATATGCATATATATATACATATGTATGTATATGTATACACAAAACTCCAATCAAGAACCCTCCTGAGGTCTAGAGCCACGGTTCTGAAATATTAATCTGCATAAGAACTGCCTGGAATATTTGGTTGAATGCAGATTGATGGCCCCCACCTCGGGAGGTTTTGATTCAGTGCATCTTTGGTGTGGCTCATGAATCTGTACTTCTAATAAGTTCTCAGGTGATGTTGGTTCTCAGTCCATGGATTGTACTTACAAAACTAATGCAGTAAGCGTAAGTATCAAAATATATTTCTTAAAAGTATTCTTGTTTTAAATTTTCAAGCCCTCAATTTTGCCTTAGCTGGTTTTGCAATTCAAAGAAGCTAACCAGGATATGTTCTCAAATTTTCTACGATAATTTACAGCATTTCTTTTGTGGTGATATATGACTTTAACATCGAAAGAACAGAATGATGGTACTCTCTCAAAAACTGAAAATAGAAAATAAGTTGAATATTTTAACCTTCTTACACATGACAAAATGTGTGCTTTTAATACAGCTTTATAACCTGCCATCTTACTACTAGAATTATTGATTAAGAAAACAAGAATGTGCACTTAATTTTGATGTGTATTTGTCTTTTCCTTCTTAAAAGGATTTATTTATGTAGAAATTTGAATTTTGAATTAAGTGTTATATTCCCTTCTCTTGAGGAGGCACTATATTATTAATACTTGATTCAGAGGAGAATCAGTTAAATGTAAGACAATCGTATACAGTTTCCTTTAGATCTATCACTAAACATATGCTCAACCAACTTACCAAATAGAAGTGAATTGAATTATTAGGCATTATGCATGGGGAACAAACTGTTTAAATGGAAGTTTTTTGAACATTTTATATAAATGTATTCCAAATCTACTTCTAAGACAAATAAATACTTATTTTAAAACACCGTAAGTGTTTTTAAAAAGATAAATTATAGAATGTTTCTATCTATTTGCCACACCATTGAAAAAGGCTTAATGTCAATATGATACAAGAAGTCACTACAAAAGATAATGCTAAATAATGCTAAAGAAAAGGCAAAGCCTATAAAAATGAGCAAAATTTATGAACAGGGTGTGCAAAAAAGGAAATGTAAATAGTCAATAAGTATGTGAGAAGGCATGTCATTACACTATTTGAGAAATACACCTCAAATAAGGAAATTCCTTTGAGTGTGTGTGTGAAATACAAATTGGGAGAATAATTTTCTACCTTTCATCTAGTCAGCAATTTAAATAAAAAAAAATTGGTGACATCAGCCCATTTTAACATAGAGGAAAATAAAACTTGCTTACATAAGTGGAAAATATTCTGACAATTTTGATTCAAATTGCATTTAAAATGCCTCTGTCATTTTAATACTATTTCCTACTTTTAGGAATGTGTCTTATAGCAATACAAGCACCAGTATCATGAATACCTGCACAAGGACATTAAAGACAGGTTAATTTGTAAAGAGAAAGACAAAATAAAAATTGAAACTAGAAACAACCTAAATGCCCATCAAAGTAAAAAGATTGAATACATTATGATATACTAAATATACATTATGCAGCTATTGAAAATATCTATAGATATATTTATAGACACACATACATATACATACACATATATATATACATATATATCCGCTCCTGCATGCATACAAACTTAGCGAGAGGAGTGTTAATTCTGTTCCCTCATTCAAACCTTCAAAATTTTCCATTCAAATATTATTGTTTATGTTTTCCAATACTATTAAAGTTTCATGAGTCTCACATTTGTTATTGCTTTGTATACTGAGAAATTTTCTGATTATAATCATCCAAACATCTCTTTTTGTATCACATTATTTTTTGTTTTTATTATATTGTGTTATTTAGCTTATTGATTTTAATGCCCATATTGGTAATACTCACACTCTGGATAGAGATTCTTTCTATTTTCTTCTTTTTAATAGCATCCTAATCTTTCTTTATTGATATCAAATTTACCTGTTCTGTTGGTTCTTTCTTTGTGTTTTTGAATTTCTTAACATGTCCATTTGCTCTTTCATATGTACAGCTAAAAAAGTACTCATATTAGTTTCGATAACTGAGGAATTTTTTCTCTACAGCGTCATGTAGTATGTTTTCTTTTTTTTCAACCTGACGTCTCACGAGACAGACTGTAGTCTGTGGAGTGTGGATAAGGAAACAAGGATTGCTCACCTATGACTTCGACAGAGGGGCGAGTTTGGAAACCCTTCCCTTGTTCAAATCATGTGAGAATGGTAGAAAATTTACTGTTAAGATGAGTCACATTGCTTTGCCTTGTCTTTCATTCCATCATTTTTTTGGGAGGGGGGCGGGTGACAATATTGTCACCAAATTGAAATGTGGTTCCTTGATGAATTACTCTAATTATTTTTCAGTGACCAAATTCTATTCTTTGTACTGAATACTCCTTTGTTTGTTACATCTTGAGGGCCCTTTTAGGAAGAACCTTATTTAACTCTGAGAAATTTTTCCCTGCTTTTATTTCTTCATCATTCTGATCCCTTATACTGTTTAGTAATCTGAAATTTCATAAAAGATCTCATCCTCTTATAGGTCAAGACTCAAATACTTGTTCAACGGAACATTAGGCGTGTTTGCTTAAAGTTGCCAATGCTAACCCAGGTCTATATACCAGGTACTGTAGCCTTCTTTTACAACTCATGAGCTTCATTCTGAAGTGCTCTCCTTTACCCGCTTATCATAAAACTGTCAGTCTAATTTTCTTTCCCTGGCTCCTAGCTTGCCTGTTACCCTGTTTTATAACCTTGCCTCCCCTGTTGGCCCTGTATCCCAGGTCATGATTTTACACTACTGCCGTCTCATCCGTGATTCAGGTTTTTTCCCTCCATCTTCCCTATACAAAACTCCTTCCCTACCTTTGGCCACAGAATATTGGTGCCATCTTTTATGCCTGATGTTTTGTATAAGTTAATCTCTGTCCTGCAAGCTGGAACTCTTCAGTGATGCTGATGTTACCGCTGTGGAAATGTCTGCCCTCGGTAAATGTAATTAATTAATTGTTGATCAAAGATGTCCTGAGACATGATATTTGTCAAAAAAAAGAATTTATTCAGGGATACCTCATTCTAGTGGCAAGTTTGGGAAGCAAGTTTTACAGCATTTTTATGAATAGTCTCTTCACTTAGCAAATACTTAAAGTAAGATTTGATGTTTATTAGTTATTAGTTGCCAGTACAAATTATAAACCTTGGTGCCAATGTTGAAAGACATTCCTAATTCTACTAGGAAGTTAAGAGTCACTGAGTATTTTGAATTCACTGGAGGAGGAAAGAGTTTGCAGGTGAGGAGAGAGGATCTCTAGAAAACTCACAAAGGTGATACAGTTATTGACGGCCTCTGGAGTTCCTAAGGGACACCAGGATATTAAAATGGGACAGCAGGATATTAAAATGGAAAATATATTTTTTTGTATGCTATATGGTAGGGATCACATTTCATACTTTTTCCATGTGAGTATCCTGTTTTTGAAGCACATTTGTTGGATTTTTGTTTGTTTGCTTGGCTGTTTATTTATATTTTTTGGGAAATGCATGGGCCAGAAATCGAACCTGGGTCCCTGCTTGACAGACAAGAATTCTACCACTGAACTACCCTTGTACCCCTAAAATGGGAAATTTTGATAAGGAAATTGAAATAATGAATAATATCGATGCCAAAAGAAAAGATAGCACAAATGGGAAAAAATAATTTAACAGACTTGGACTTTCAGATTTGTATACAATCAGAGATAAGAAGAATTAATCTTATTTTCCCCATGATTTATATTTTTCATTTTGAAATCTATGCCATTTTTTAAAGTACTTTTTAAAAGAACAATCAAATTTAATAGCTATCGTCAGTGCTTTCATTCAGTTGGCCCACAGTGTGCACTGGGGGTAACTGAAGGACAATAAACTTCCAGTTCATGATTTCATTTCTTAACCCTTGTCAATGAATTCCTCACATTGACTAAGAATAAAGTCTTTTTGATTTCAAATCCTCCTGTCCCAATTCTTTCCACTCCTTTATGTGATGTGCTCCCATCTACAAGGAGAGGAGAGGGGCATGCTCTGTAAGAATTTGCAAATTACCCTGAGGAGGCCCTGAATTACAATTGACTGCATATCCAGGGAGTGGTGGAATGATTTTTGGGTAATGATAAAGCTGCAGTGGCATGTTCAATTGTATGCATAAGTGCTTAATCATTTCATAATGTACGTGAATTATCTTCAAAGATGACTTTTTTTAATTCTCCAGAAACTGATGGCTACAAGTAAAAAGCCTTAAGTTGGCACAAAAGTCACTTTGAAGCACTTTGGACTGCTTCCCAGATCTACTCTACCTCTCTTTTTTCCTGCACAGTGACATCAGCATTTCATGTTTCAATATTTATTCTAAGAAAAAGTAATTTCAAAACTAAATATACAATGATATCATTAAATTGGCAACATTGAGGAAATAAAAACATCTCTATATGCTCTATATCTTTTTAAAATTGAGGGGTGTAGAAACAAATAAAGAATATGACTTGATTAATCAAACCTAGCTTATAAAATTGATAAAATAGAAAAGGCTTTTCTCAATCTAGAAAATGTACAAGTTGTTATTTTTATCTCTCAAATGTGATTTATCATTGAATATCACAAAATTAACTCTATCTCATATTTTAAAAAATGCTTTACATTTAAAATTCAAGGACATATCCCTTGTTGAGAGCTTATACTACAAATGTTACTGAACTGGCAGGAGACAGAAAACTGTTTAGTTCAATTATAATATTGACATTGAAAACTAATAGGCTTATTCTATATGGGATGTTAGATGCATTATAAGTGATTGGACTTTTAAGTTAATGCATTGTATGAATTAGATAGGTGAAATAGTATGAAAAATAAAACTAGAATACATTTTTTTAAACTTTATATAACCTAAGTGTCTTCTTTGTATCTATGATAAAGTGAGCAAGTCAGAAAACACTTAAATATTTTACTGTGAATAAGCTTCGTTCATGGCCCTGTGCTGGTCACTTCGACTTTTAACAGGAAGCCCAGTTTAGAATCCTTATTTTAAGGAGTTAAAAAATTAGTAAAGGGAGACAGTACAAAACTAACAACACATGAGGATTTTTGCCATATGAGACTCACAAAAAGAAATCCTGTAGGCAAAGGACACATTTGAGAGAATCTGCTCAGTCTTTACTCCATCAATTTCTCTGAATCAAATTAGTTTGATGACTTCTGAATAAAGTTTCAGATTCAGTTGTATCCCTTTAAACATGCCTTCCCTGACCACAAGTTGTCCACAATAAAATTCCTTTCAATTTTGAAACCCTAAACTACTTAGTCTTCATTTAATATGTATATATGATAATTTGCATATGATATTTTCTATTATGTATTCAGTGCTTCCAATTATACTGACATCTTCCCACAGTCGAGACCATTCATATCAACCTTTTGTTTATCCATCACCCAAACTAGTATATTATATATATTACATGTATATATATTAATATATATTAATTATATGTATTAAATGTTTCTGAGCAAATACAACATCTTATAATTATAAGAGATACAGTTTATGGCATGTGCCCCTCTCAAAGCCCCAGGAAGAGGTAGTCCTATGTACCATATGATCCCCTCTCCAGACAGAAATATTTAGAACTATCCCAGTGGCAAACAATCCATAGACTTTCCAGTAAATATGCCATGTAAGAACATGAACCCATCAGCTTATGTCTATTAAGAATTTAACATAAGCAATACAGGGAGGCTTACTATCAGTGGTAGACTGTGGATGGACCAGATGGGTCGTTATGAAGAATAAAGGTGTGGGCATACTGAGACAAAAATAACATATCTAAGCAGAGTTAGAAAGCTGAGAAAAAAAGGGGCAGATGAAGCAGACATGACATAGTAAGAGGACCCAGAGAAATGTACTTCCTGTATAAGGAGCTTTTGCAGGAACAGTTTCAATTTGCAAAGACTCATTTGTATTTCATTTTCTACCTGAGGAATTGGAGGACAGATCAGAATATTTTATGTATAATTTGAAGAAAAAAATTCTTTCAAGTTATTTTTATAATCAGATCTTAGATAAGCCACACTTACTATTTGACAACCATTGCTGAAATATATGTGATATCTTAGACTGAATTATTTTTATCACTGGAGCAGATAAGTAATGTAAAGAAACTTGCTTTCCTTAGTGAAAAAATATCATTTAAATTCAAAATATTCATAACCAAATATTTCATTTGTTTATTTATTTTAGCTGGATAATCAAAACATTGAAACTGTTTTTATGTATGTTTTAGTTTGCTAAGTCTGCTGGAATGCAATACACCAGAGATGTACTGGCTTTTATAAAGGGGATTTACTTAGTTACAAATTTACAATTCTTCATAGGAAAGGCAGCTAACATTCATCTGGGTTTCTCTGTGACAATAGAAAGCACATGATGACACTACTGGCTCTTTCTCCTGGCTTCTGGTTTCAAAGGGCTTTCCATGGGGCAGTTCCTTTCTGCCTCTCCAAATGCCTTGGTCCGTGTCAGCTCTGAGCTCTAAGCTATGTTGTGCTGGACTGCTGAGCTGTTTTTTATTTTATTTTAATTTTCTGAGCTGTTTTTTACTCCTTTTTTTAAGCCTCCAACTAATTAAATTAAATATCACTCATTGCAGAAAGCACTCCCCTTAGGGGACCGCAGATGTAATCAGCCATAACTGAATTTCATATGCTGATGATTTAAGTCCACAACAGCAGAACAAATGGGCTTCGTCACCTGGCCAAATTGACACCAGAACCCAAGTATTACAATATACAATATCAATTTCTTTTGTATGCTATATGCTGGGGTCACATTTCAATCTTTTTCCATGTAAGTATCCTGTTATTACAGCACCGTTTGTTGAAATTTTGTTGTGTGTTTTATTTCTTTCTTTGCTTGTTCTTTTTCTATTTTTTTTTTTTTTTCATGAGGCTGGGGAAGTGCATGGGTTGGAAATCAAACCTGGGTCTCTGACATGGCAGGAGAGAATCCTACTACTGAACTACCCTTGTACCCCCATGATATCACATTTTAAAAATCTGTTCAAACAAATTAGAAAACCTAATGAAATGGACAAATTCCAGTGAACACACAGAATACCTATACTGACTTAAGAATAAATTATATATATATATATATAATAACTAGTAAAGAGTTTGAAAAACCAATAACCAAGAAAAAAGATTGAATCAGTAATCAAAAACTTCCAAACAAAGAAAAGCCCATAGCCAGATGGCTTTACAGGGAGATTTTTACAAGCATTCCAAGAATAACTAACACCAATCTTGTTCCATCTTTTCCAAAAAAAAACAAAACAAAAATGAAAAGGAAGGAACACTCCCTAATCTATTCTATAATGTCACCCTCACCCTCATACCAAAGCTGGATAAAGAGATCACAAGACAAGAAAATTAAAGGCCAATATCCCTTATGGGTATAGGGGCAAAAAGTACTAAGAAAAATAGTAACAAACTGAATCCAACAATACATCAAAAGAATTATACTCCTTGATCAAGTAGAATTTATCTCAGGTGCACAATGGTGGTTTAAATAAGGCAATCAATTAACATAATACACCACAGTAATGCAGTGAAGTGAAGGAAAAAAAAGATCATCCCAGTTGATGCAGAAAATGTATTTGACAAAATCCAGCACCACCACATGATAGCTACATTTAGAAAACTAGGAATAGAAGGAAACTTCCTGAACCTGATAAAAAGCATATTTGAAAATCCCACGACTAAAGTCATATTCAATGGTGAAAGACTGAAAGAATTTCTTCTAAAATCAGAAGCCAGACAAGGAGTCCCACTGTCACCACAGCATTGTACTGGAAGGTCTAGCCAGAACAATTCAGCAAGAAAAAGAAACACATTTTATTTAAACTGGAAATGGAGAAGTGAAACTCTCTCTGCTTGCAGATGGCATAATCATACATTCAGATAATCCTGAAAAATCTACAACCAAGTTCCTAGAGCTAATAAGTGAATTCTGCAGAGTGGTAGGATTCAAGATCAACATCCCAAAATCAGAAGGGTTTCTATACACTTGTAAGAAACAATTTGAAGAAGAATTAAGGAAAGAAGATTGCATTTACAATAACAACTAAAAGAATACCAGAATACCTAGGGATTAATCTAAGCAAATATGTATAAGACCTGTACACAGAAAACTAGAAAACATTGCTAAAAGAAATAAAAAAATACTTAAGTAAATCGAAAGACATACCATGCACATGGATTTTAAGACTAAATATTAAGATGTAAAATCAACCCAAAGCAATTACATATCATTTACAATCCTCAATCAAAATTTCAACAACATTCTTTGCAGAAATGGGAAAGACAATCATCATCTTTTTTTCTTTTTTTCTAACAATCATCAAATTTATACGGAAGCATAAGAGGTCCCAAATAGTCAAACCCATGTTTTAAAAGATTTTGAGGTTGCAGGACTCACACTTCTGAATCATAAAACTTATTACAAAGCCACAGCAATCAAAACAGCATGTACTGGCACAAGGACAGAAATATAGAACAATGGAATTGAGAGTTCATAAATCTACCCTCACATTTATGGCCAATGGAATTTTGACAAGGGGACAAACTCCATTCAATTTGGAAAGAATAGTCTTCAAAAAATGGTGCTGAGAATCGGAAAGAATAGTCTTCAAAAAATGGTGCTGAGAAAACTGGATCTCCATGTGCAAAAAGAAGGTGGAACTCTACCTCAAATGATATACAAATAACAACTCAAAAGGATTGAAGACCTAAATATATGATCCAGTACTATAAAACTCCTAGACAAAACTGGAGGAAATCTTCTTCAGGATCTTGTATTAGGTAATGCTTTTTTTTTTAATTGGCAAACCAAAATAACATACAAACACAAACATTCTTAACATACAAACATTCTGTATAATATAACATATATATAAAGCAAAGAAAGAAGAAAACCATACTTTTCAAAGCACTTTTCAACAAGAAGTTACAGGACAGGTCCCAGAGTTTGTCATAGACTACCATACCATCATCTCAGATTTTTCCTTCTAGCTGCTCCAGAACATTGGAGGAAGGAATATATATATATCATCATTTATCTTTTTGCATGTGTGAAAAATAACATACATTAAAAAAAAGCAATGAATTTCAAAGTACAGCAAAGCAATTAGTTGTAGAACAGATTTAAGAGTTTAGTATGGGTTACAAGGCACGATTTTAGGTTTTTACTTCTAGCTGCTCTAACATACTGGAGATTAAAAAGAAATATCAATAAAATGATTCAACAATCATAGTCTTTTGTTAAGCCCTACCTTCTTTGTATAACTCCACCATCACCTTTGATCTTTCTCCCACTCTTTAGGGGTATTTGGGCTATGCCCATTCTAAGTTTTTTCATGTTGGAGGGCTTTCTGTCAATAATAAGGGCTAGTGAGATAGAACTAGGTGATGTTCTGGAGAGGCTGGGCCTTCTAGATTTTAGGACTTATCTGGTCCAAGGACTCATCTGGAGGTTATAGTTTTCTGGAAAGTTATGCTAATGCATGGAACCTTTGTAAAATCTTATATAACACCCTCAGTGTTCTTTAGGATTGGCTGGAATGGTTTTGGTTTTGGTTTGGCAAGTTATGATAGGTAGCAATGACTAACTGAAGTTTGCATAACGGTCAGCTCCAGAGTAGACTCTTGACTCTATGTGAACTCTCTCAGCCACTGACACCATATTTGTTACACTTCTTTTCCCCCTTTTGTTCAGGATGGCATTGTTGTTCCTATGGTGCCAGGGCCTGACTCTATCCCTGGGAGTCATCTCCCATGCTGCCACGGAGACATGCCTGGATGTCATGTCCCATGTAGGGGGTGGGGGGAGGGCAATGATTTCACTTGCAGATTTGGGTTTAGAGAGAGAGAGGCCACATCTGAACAACAAAAGATGTCCTCTGGAGGTGACTCTTAGGCACACCTATAGGAAGGCTAAGCTTTCCCACTGCATACATCAGCTTCACAAGAGCAAGCCTCAAGATCAAGGGCTTGGCCTATTGATTTTGGTGTCCCTAATATTTGAGAGTATTTGAGGTTTCCCCGGTGGTAAAGTTTAATAGTTCCATATTTTTTATCCCAACCCTCAAGGAGCTTTGCCAAAACTTTTTGATTATGTGCTTAATATACTCTGGGATGTATGCAGGCATTACATTAAGCTATACAGGATTAAAGGTCCTCATTTTTATTTTGGGCTCCCTGTGTTTCGATTGTTTAAATAAGCTATCTAGACAGGTTGAGTTAGATTATGAGCTACAGAAAATTTAGGTTCTGGACAATATAAAACTTTCTTCCTTTAGTCTCAAAGAGTAGGTGAGGTTCTAAAATATAGAAAATACATTTTCCTTACCCCAGTGTTCTGAATTACCTTAATCTTGACTTGATTGCCTTCATTCTTATCTCTCAATACCAGCTTATAGATATATAAAGGAGCCTTTCAAAATCCAGAAATAATGATTACCACCCTGGACAAAATGTGACTGCTATAAGAATTTACAGTCTAGGCCCCTGCTTTCTTATAAGCATTTTCTAATGATACCATACAATAATTGCTCCTTTGTTTCTGGCTTATTTTGCCTCACCAAATGTCCCATGGGTTCATTCACAATGTTGCATGCCTCGCAACTTCTTTCCTTTTTGTAGCAGCACAATATTTGCTCATAAATATATACCCACATTCACCAACCTACTTCTCAGACAATGCATCCTTCAACTACCTGCATTCATTAGGCATTATGTTTAATGTCCAAAGTCCACCATCCATCAACACTCTCATTTTTAAAAAATTTTATTGTTCCAAAGAGAAAGATAATCATTAACTCACCCTCACCAAATAGGAACTCTAAACCTCCCCTTAACTCTTGTCCCTTCCCCCATTATTTACCTCTGGTGTTGCTGTGGTACTACTTATGTTTTCCTGTTGAACATTGCCCATAGCTTGCAATAGCAGTTTTCCCCCTATAATCTGAACTTAAACACTCTTTGTACAAGAGTCATACCTTTGAAGTAGTTCATGCAAGAAATTATTTATATTTGCAGTATTAATCAATGTGACCCATAGGTCTATACAACCCCTTTTAATCATGTTTACCTTCAATATGGTAATATTACTTATAGACCCACTAGTGAACTAATTTCACTTCTAACTTTTCCCTTACATTTGAGTTCAACCTCATTAGCTAACCATTCACCCATTTCTAGCTTCAATGTGTCTCTAAATCCCTTATATTCTGTATTATACACCTCCAATTTTACTATTACCATGGACATAAAAGTGAAGTCATACAATATTTATCCTTTTGCATCTGGCTTATTTCACTCTGCATTATGTCCTCAAGTCTCATCCATCTTGTCAGAAGGACATCATTTCATCTTACTGCTGCATAATATTCCATCGTATGTGTATAACACATTTTGTTAACTGTTAATTGGCACTTGTATTGTTTCCATATTTTGGCAATTGTGGATAATAGGGCTATGAACATCGGTGTACACATGTCTGTGTCACTGCTTTCAGCTATTCTAGGTATATACTGAGTAGTGCTATTTCCGGCTCATAGGAAAACTTGATATTTAGTTTCCTAAGGAACAGCCAAACTATCTTCCATAATGGCTGTACCATTATACATTCCCACCAGCTGTGTATAAGTGTCCCAATTTGCCTCATCCTCTCCAACATTTTTATTTCCTATTTGTTTAGTAGCAGCCATTCTTATAGGTGTGAGGTGATACCTCATTGTAGTCTTGATTTTCATTTCCCTTATAGCATATGAAAGTGAGCATTTCTTCATGTGCTTTTGAGACATTTGTATTTGGTCTTCAGAAGAATGCCTATTCATATCTTTAGCTCATTGTATAACTGGATTGTTTGTTGTTTAGTTGTTGAATTGTATAATTTCTTTATATATACAGGATATCAAACCTTTGTCCAATCTGTGATTTCCAAATATTTTCTTCCATTGAGTTGGCTGCCTCTTCACTTTTTTGACAAGTCTTTTCAGGAGTAAAAGCATTTGATTTTGAGGAGTTCCCATTTATCTATTTTTTCTTTTGTTGCTTGTTTTTTTGAGTATAAAGTTTAGGAAGCTACCTCCTATTACTAGGTCTTGAAGATGTTTCCCTACATTTTCTTCTAGAAGCTTTAGGTTACTAGTACTTATATTTGGGTGTTTGATCCACTTTGAGTTATTTTTTTTATAGGGTGTGAGGTAAAGCTCCTCTTTCATTCTTTTGGCTATTGATATCCAGTTCTCCAATGCCCATTTATTGAAAAGACTATTTTGTTCCAGTTTAAGGGATTTGAGGGCCTTGTCAGAAATCAGTTGACCATATATTTGGTAATCTATTTCTGCACTCTTGATTCCATTCCGTTGGTCAATGCTTCTATCTTTGTGCCACTACCATGCTGTTTTGAGAACTAAGGCTTTATAACAAGTTTGAAAATCAGGAAGTACTATTCATCCCATTTCATTCTTCTTTCCTAGGGTGCTTTTAGCTATTTTGAGTCTCTTTCCCTTCCAGGTGAATTTGGTAACTAGTTTTTCCTAGTCTTTATTGTAAACTGTTGAAATTTTGATTGATACTGTGTTGAATCTGTAGATCAATTTGGGTAAAATTGACATCTTAACTATATATAACATACCTATTCATGAACAGGGAATGCCCTTCCACCAATTTAGATCTTCTTTGACTTCTTTTAGAAATGTTATCTAGTTTTCCGTGTTCAAGTCTTTTATGTCCCTAATTAAGTTCATTACTAAGTACTTGATTCTTTTAGTTGCTGTTTTGAATGGAATTTTTTCTTTAACTGACTCCTCAGTTAGGTCATTATTTGTGTATAGAAATGTTACTGATTTTTGCACATTAATTTTATATCCTACCAACTTGCTGAATTTGTTTATTAGCTCAAGTAACTTTGTTGTAGATTTCTCAGGATTTTCCTGAGCATGGTATCTTGTCATTTGCAAATAATGAAAGTTTTACTTCTTCTTTTCCAATTTGGATGCCTTTTGTTTCTTTGACCCGCCTGAGTGCTCTAGCTAGAATTTCTAGTACAATGTGGAATAATGGTGGTGACAGAGGGCATCCTTGTCTCATTTCCAACCTTAGGGGGAAAGCTTTCAGTCTCTCTCCATTGAGTATGATGCTGGCTATGAATGTTTCATACATGTCTTCTATCATATTGAAGAGGTTAATTTGATTTCCATTTCTTGAAGTGTTTTTACCAGGAAAGGATGTTGAATTTTGTCAAATGCTTCTTCAGCATTAATCAAGGTGATCATGTGATTTTCCCTTTTGATTTTTCAATGTGCTGTATAACATTAATTGATTTTCTTGTGTTGAACCATCCTTGAATTCCTAGTATAAACGCCACTTGGTCATGGTGTATAATTCTTTAATGTGTGGTTTGATTCAATTTGCTAGTATTTTGTTGAGCATTTTGGCATCTATGTTCATTAGGAGATTGGCCTGTAGTTTTCCTTTCTTGTAGCGTCTTTACCCTGGTTTTGGTATTAAAGTGATATTAGCTTCATAAAATGAGTTAGGTAGTGTTCCTTTTTCCTCAAAGTTTTGGAAAAGCTTGAGCAGGATTGATTTAGTTCTTTTGGAATGTTTGATAAAACTCCCATGTGAAGCCATCTGGCCTTGGGCTTTTTGTTACCAGAAGATATTTGGTGACTGATTGAATCTCTTTACTTGTGATTGGCTTGTTGAGATATTCAATTGTTTTTTCCAGAATCAGTGTAGCTTGTTAGTGTGTTGTAAGGAATTTGTCCATTTATCTAAGTTGTCTAGTTTCTTGATAGATAGTTGTTCATAGCATCATCTTATGATTTATTTCTTCAGAGTCTGTGGCAGTGACCTGCCTCTTATTTCTAATTTTGTTTATTTGCATCCTCTTTCTTTTTTTTTTCTTTGTCAGTGTTGCTAGTGACCCATCAATTTTATTGATTTTCTCGAAGACCCAACTTTTGATTTTATTGATTCTTTCTGTTGTTCTTTTGTTCTCCCATTCATAAACTCTGCTTTAATCTTTGTAATTTCTCTTCTTCTATTTTCTTTGGGGTTAGTTTGCTGTTCTTTCTCAAGTTCCTCCAGATGAGCAGTTAAGTCCTTGATTTGTACTCTTTCTTGTTTTTTAATGTAGGCATTCAGGGCAATAAATTTCCTTCCCAACACAGCTTTTGCTGCATCCCATAAGTTCTGATATGTTGTATTCTCATTTTCATTCATCTCCAGAAAACTATTGATTTCTCCAGAAATTTCTACTTTGACCTACTGGTTGTTTAAGAGTGTGTTATTTAATCTCCATATATTTGTGATAGTTCTTAGTCTTTGGTGGTTATCAATATATAGCTTCATTTCATTGTTATCAGAGAAGGTGCTTTGAATAATTTCAATGTTTTTAAATTTATAAAGATCTGTTTTGTGCCCCAGTGTATGAGCTAACCTAGAGAATGTTCCATGAGTACTAGAGAAGAATGTATGTCCTGGTGTTTGGGGGTGTAACAGATCTATATATACCTGTTAGTTCTAAATCATTTATCAAATTAACTTCTCTATTTCCTTCCCTTTTATTAATATTAGTGTTCTTCTTTGTCTATGATGTCTTTACATTTAAAGTCTATTTTGTCTGATATTAGTATAGCTTCTCCTGCTTCTTTTGGTTAGAACTTGCATGGAACATCTTTGTCCTTTCACTTTCAATCTATTTGTATCCTTGTGTCTAAGATGAATCTCTTATAAGCAGTACATAGCTGGATTATATTTTTTAATCCATCTGCAAGTCTGTATCTTTTAATTGGTAAGTTTAGCCCATTAAGATTCAAAATTATTACTGAAAAGGCATTTCTTTAATCCACCATCTGATCCTTTGGATTTTATTTGTCAAATCTACATATTCTTTTCTTTCTCTCTTTTTATCCTGAAAGTTACTCTTCCTGGTGCTCTTCAATTCTGTGCCCTTCTCCAGATCTCCCACTCCTGTCTTTTTCTTTTTCTTTTCTTTTTTTCAAGTGGCAGAACTCCTTTTAGTATTTCTTATAGGGCTGGTCTCTTGTTGACAAATTCTTTCAGGATTTGTTTATCTCTGAAAATTTTAAACTCTCCCCCAGTTTTGAAGGACACTTTGGCTGGGTAAAGAATTCTTAGCTGGAGTTCTTTCTCTCTCAGGATCTTTAATATATTATACCACTGCTTTCTCTCCTCCATAGTGCCCATATGGTAGTCTGAACTTAGTCTGATGTGGTTTCCCTTGTGAGTATTAGATAGTTTTTCCTCTTGCCACTTTTGGGATTTTCTGCTTCTCTTCAATATTTGAAAGACTGATTAGTTGTGTGTCTTGGGGAGGACCTATTTGGATTTATTCTATTTGGAGTTCATTGAGCTTCTTTGATTTGCATATGTATGTCCGTTATAAGGGTTGGGAAGATTTCCCCCATCATATCCTCAACAAATCTTTCTATCCCTTTACTCTTCTCTTCCCCTTCCAGGACACCAGTGATTCTTAAATTTGTGCATTTTGTTTTGTCCATCATTTCCCTGAAGTCCAATTTAAATTTTTCCATCTTTTTTGCCATTTGCTGTTTGAATGTTCAAAATCAGTTGTCCTGTCCTCTAGTTCACTTATTCTTTCTTCTGCCTCTTCAAATTAACTATTGTGTGTCTCAAGTATATTTTTGGTCTGAAGCCTCTTTAATCTCTGTGATATCTGCTATTTTCCTATTTATTCTTTTCAAATTCCTCTTTTGCTCTTCTAGTGCCTTCTTCATCTCCTTTATGTCATTAGCCATCCTATTTATTTTATTTAGTACAGTTATATTAACATCTTTGATTAGTTATTCCAAAGTCTAGGTCACCTTCAGTGTTTAAATTTGGTCATTAGGCTGTGCTATATCTGTCTGCATCTTGATATGCTTAGTGGTCTTCTGTTGTCTTTGTGACATGTAAATATCTGGATAGGTTTACTTTTGAAGTTGATTTCCTTCAGTAGTCCAAAGCTTTGTATTTGCAAGATGGATATGGAGCAGGATGTGTGGTGTAGGGTGAGGCACACAGTGCAATGATGCATTGGAGCACAGGTTTAGGCACAGGTTGGGGATGCTACACTGATGCCTGTGAGCATGGGGTTAGGATTGTGAGGTTGTAGAGGTTTGGTTTGGGGGCTGTGGGTATGTGGTGCAGCTCAGTCAGACCATGGAGTATAGTCAGACCATGGAGCACAGGAGCAGGATGTAGCCTGGTGGACACAGAGGTAGAACATTCCTAGTCCTGGTCTCCCCTTCTATGCAGTTCCAGGGACTACAGGTTTCCTTTTGGAAAGGGGCATATTAGGTTGTTTGCATGAGCCAGATGGTGTCCGGTTCTTTGCATCTCAATTCTTTAGCTTTTGCAACCAGGGCCTCCCTATGTGATGTAGAAGACTCTCCCATGTCATTTACACCCTGGAATCTCTGTCTTATTCACCTTCCCATATATTTTCTAGCTGTTCCTTGGAGTAGGGGTGAACTCTACATCTTATTCTGCCTCTGCAATTCTCTAGGTAATGCTTTCTTAAACTTTATACCCAAAGCACAAACAACAATAGAAAAATATATATATGTAATTAGGACATAATCAAAATTAAAAACTTTAATACCTTAAAGGACTTTATCATGAAAGTAAAATGGCAACCTACTAAATGTGTGAAAGTATTTAGAAATACCATGTCTGATAAGGGTTTAATATCCAGAATATAAAAATAAATCATATAACTCAAAAATAAGAAATCAAGCAATCTAATTTTAAATGGGCAAAAGACTTGAGTAGACACTTCCCCAAAGAAGTTATATAATGGCCAAAATGCACATGAAAACATGCTCAACATCATTATCCCTCAGAGAAATGCAAATCAAAACCATGAGATACCATTTCTGCCCCTCTAAAATGGCTATATTAAAAAAAATCAGAAAAGTACAAATGTTGTATAGGATGTGGAGAAATAGGCACACTCATTCATTGTTGGTGGGAAGGTAAAATGGTTTAGCTGGAAGGCTATTTGGAAGTTCCTCAGAAAGTTAATTGTAGAATTTCCATGAGATCCAGCAATTCCACCTCTCAAAATTTACCCCAATGAATTGGAAGTGAAGGCTCTAACAAATACTTTCACACCAATGTTCATCATGATATTATTCACAATTGCAAAATGATGGAAGTAATCTAAGTGTGCATTAACAGAAGAATGACTGAACAAAATGTGGTATGTACACAGAATGAAATATAATTTAGCTATTAAAAGGGATGAAGTTCTTGTGCATGTGACAAAACATAGAAGAACCCTGATGGAATCATGTTGAGTGAAATAAACCAGACACAAAAGACCAAATATTGTTTGATTTTCATTATATGAAATAATTAGAATAAGCAAGCTCATAGAATCAGAATTTCTAATATAGATAGGTTTGGAGTAGGAAATAAGGAATAAGGCTTAAAATGTACACAGTTTATAATCAGAACAATGAAAAAATTGATTATAGATGGGATGAGGGCAGCAGAGCATTGTGAATGTAATAAACAGCACTGAATTATATATTTGAATATAATTAAAAGGGAAAATTTTATCTTTTGTATATGTTACTACAATAGAAAAATAAAAATCCATGGAACTGTACTATATAAACTGTGAACTCTGTGTTAAACCATGGACTATAGTTAATAGCATAATTATTAAAAATATGCTTCACATCAATTGTAACAAACACATCAATACAAAGTGTTGATTATAGGGTAAAATATGGAAACCTTCTAATTTATACATGATTCCTCTACAATCCTACAATTTAGCTAATAAGATAACCATTTTTGATGCTAATAAGGTACAAGAATTTGAGGCAGAATGAGAGGCAGGTTGGCCTAATGATTAAAAGCTCAGACTCTGTAGTGAGGTCCACCTGGATTAGAATCACAGTGTTGCCAGCCACCACCTGTGGCTTTGAGAAGCTACATCACTTTATGAGTTTCTGTTTCCCTCTGTTTATAGTGGACTATGTTTCTAAAGTCCAGGGTCATTGTATGGATTAGATAATCTCATACAGGTAAAATGCTCAATGTAGTGACTGGTACTTAATAAATGTAGCTACTTAGGACGTTTAGAAGATAGCATGCGGACAAATATACCTTGAACACCAAATAGTTTTAATATGCCTCTCATTTGTTCCCTCCATCTCTATCTGAGAAATGGCATTAGGATGGTGAAAGGGGCTGAATATCTAGAAACAACCTTTGTTTTCTACACGTGAAAAGCAACAAGGGCCCTTTTAAGGGGGGGGGGGAATCAGCTCAATAAGGAAAAATCAAAATAGATTTAAATGGGACCATATCTTGCTACATTTTACTGTTTTTTATCTTCAACTTATGTCTGAATATTCACTTATGCTTTGAGGAGGTTGTGGAGCACAGCTTGAACTCTGAGTACGCCAAATTAAAAGCATAAGATGCACTAAGATTCTAAGTGTTTTTAACATTTTTTTAAAGGATTTTATTCCTCTATGTGGCTTGGTAACATTGTAACAACTGTTCAATCATTCTGTGAATTAGTTTTGTGAACTCATTTGTATACCCTAATCAGGGTATTCCTGATCAAGTGTATTCAGATGATCAACATGGTATTTCATAAAAGTCATATGATATTTCTTTTAAGAGTTTGCAGTGTAGTTAACAATTCTAAAAATAATATCTGGATAGCTCTGATTATGTTTATGTTTAAAGCACCATTTCTAACATTTATATTCAAGATTATGTTTAATTTATTAAACTCTCTCCAATAACCAGAATATGTCAAGAAGACCACTTTAAGTGATACAATTTTCAATTTAATTTTGCAAATATATATTGGGCAATTACAGTATGTAAGCCACTATGTTAGACTTAGTTAAGAATATAAGATGAAAAGGCAAGGTCTCTGCCCTACAGTCTGTAAAGAAAACCTAAGCAGCATATGAGTTTGTCTTTATCTTCAAAATTAACTTCAAAAATCTTTTCTGTATTGCTGTTATAGTTTTCAGGGAATAAGTCATATTCTCCAAAATTGTAATTATCTTTTACTTCCTGAAGGAAATAAATCATACATACAAGCTCAGTGAACTAGTTTTATTTTCCTAGAGGAAGCAAATTCATGATAGATTTTATAAAGAAGCCAAGTCTAGAAGCCAGAAATTCTCACTTTTGTTCCATATCCTCCAAATCATATTTTGCTTTTTCAGAACCACTATTCTGACAAATGAAAGACCATTGTCTGTTATATGGAAAGGATAATAAGAACACTTACTATGTAGGGATAATTTGAGAGGGTCATCTTTGCTGGTATGATATTTGTAAGATAGAAGGAGGAATTGCTGCTATTTTCAGTGAAGAAAAAGCAAAAAGTGGTACAGAGATAGTAAAAGGCTGCCACAAAAGAGGAATATCTATTTGCTTTTCTGTCCTAATGAAGTGAGATGAAGACACTGAAATTCATTAATTCATAGAATGCATTTATTTCCACTGTTGGGTCATGACAAGTTGTGCTTCAAGACAGAGGAAGTGAGATATAATGTAATAGTATATGTCCTGATTATGATTCTCTGTGTGCTAATGTTTGGCTAAAATGTCCAGAAAATTCAAAACAAAAACATTAAGATAACTAACTTCTTACAAAAATGAACACTGCTGCTTCATTCACTAAGGATTTTATGCTACGTTAATTTTAAAAAAATATATTTATTGAGATATCTTCACACACATAATGTGTGAGGTCCATCCAAAGTATACAATCAGTGGCTGTGTATTCATCAGGATGATCTTTTTTTAGAACACTTGCATCACTGTAGAAGAAGAAATAAAAAGAAAAACTCATACATCCCATACACCTTACCCCTCTGTCTCATTGACCACTAGTATTTAAATCTACTCAAATTTTTTATCCTTTTCCCTCTTATTATTTTTTCATTTTTAATACTTATTTTTTTACACATCTATTCATACCCTGGCTAAAAAGAGTATCAGACCCAAAGTTTTCACAATCACGCAGTTACATTGTAAAAGCTAAATAGTTATACAGTTTTTTTCAAAATTAAAGGCTACTGGGATACAGTTCAACAGTTTTAGGTACTTCCCTCTAGAAATTCCAGATATAAAATAAATTATGAAGAAATATCTATATAATGCATAAGAATAGCCTCTAGAATAACCTCTCAACTCTGTTTGAGATCGCTCAGTCACTAAAAATTATTTTATCTCATTTTTCTCCTCCCACTTTTGGTCAAGAAGTCTTTCTCCATCCCATGATACCATGCCCTTAATTATCCAGGAAGTCTCCCATGTCGTCAGGGAGATTTGCACCCCAGGGAGTTATGTACCATGTAGTGGGTAGGGCAGTGTGTTCACCTGCCAAGTTGCCTTAAAAAGAGAGACCACATCTGAGCAACAAAAGATGTTCTCTGGGAGTGACACTTTGGCATAATTTTTAATTAGGCTCAGTCTATCCTTTGTAGGAATAGGTTTCATAGGGGTGAACCCCAAGATTGAGGGCTCAGCCTATGGAATTAGTTGTCCCCACTGCTTGTGAGAATATCAGATGGGAAAGTTTAATATTTCCTCCTTTTTCCCCTGTAACCCAAGGAGACTTTGCAAATACTTTTTTATGCTCAGCCCAAATTACACTGGAATGTATTGGGGCATCACACAAACCTGTACAATCCAACAAGTTCTCACATCCTGTTCAGATTCCATGCAATTATCATGTTTGAATAAACTGACCATAAAGTTAAATAGAAAATATGCTATCCCAAATAGAAATTTTGTACCAAATAAACATCTCTTCCTTTGGTCTTCAACACAGAATTTGAAGCTTTAAAGTATAGATAATATCAGCATTTACCCTACTTCCTGATTTACCTTAGTCATATCCAGATCAGCTTCAATCACATTTCTAGTCAAAATCTGATCACTAATTCAATTTTTAAGCAGTTGCTGTATGGGGTGATGCTGATTTTTATAGCTTTAGCATTCTAACTCTGAGTCTCAGGTGTCACATAAATACCCACAGTTTCAGGGAATGACCAGGTTATATATGGATAGCTTAGTATCTCAGAATTTAGAATACCAATTACAACTCCTGAATATATATGATTATTGTAAGAATTTATAATCTGGGACTCTTTACAATAGGCCTAAAGCTGATAATCCATGCTCTTGACTTTAGTTCTCGAAGTTTGTATATTATAGTTAGTCCATGTGAGTGAGGCATGATAATGTTTGTCTTTTTGTTTCTGACACTTGGTTGAACATACTATCTTCAAGTCTCATTTATCTGTTGCATGTCTCACAGCTTCATTCCTTCTTGCAGCTGCTAAATAGTCCATTGAATGTATACACCACCGTTCTCCCTTCCATTGCTCAATCCTTGTATCTTTAGGCCACCTCCATCCATTTCCAATTGCGGAAACTGCCTCCATAGACACCAGTGTGCAAATGTCCATTCCTGTACCCACTCTCATTCCCTCCAAGTAAGTGCTAAATAATGGGGTTTCAGGACCATATGGCAACCTCACCTTAGCCTCCAGTGGAACCACCACACTGCCCTCCAGATGGCTTGCACTGCTCAGCTTCCCTACCAACAGTGAATAAGTACACTTCTTTCTCCACATTTTCATTAGCACTTGTTTCTCTCTGTTCATTTTTAAACAATTTTATTTTCAAATACTGCAATCCAACCTAAGTATATAGACATGCCTTCACTGCCATAATCTATATGAAGATATTTCCTTTTCTTCCACAAAGAATCCATAATCCTCCCCCATATCCCCTGCTGCTTGACATTTAGTTTTGGAGTGATGACTTTGTTACATTCAGTGGACGCATATTGCAATGTTACTGTTGACTATAGACTCCAGCTTGTATTGATTGTATTTCTTCCTGTATACCAGCCCATTATCAACAACACCTTGCAATTTTGGTGTTCATTTGTGCTCCCTCAAGCAAAAGTGCTTTTATATTTGTATATTTAATCACCACCATTGTCCATTCTGCACATTCCTAAGTTATACTATCTCAGTCTTTATCCTCTAGCTTCCCTTCCAGTATCATATGTGACCCCAGACCGTCTCCCTCAACCAAACTCACATCCAGCTTCATTCATGGTACTTATATTACAGTGCTACTATCAGATAATATTGTGCTATCCATTTCTGAATTTTTACAATCAGTCCTGCTGCGCATTCTGAATTCTTTCCCAACCAAATGTCCAATCTCTATCTTATTGCTATCTCCTGATAACCTGTGTTCTTAACTTTAACTCTCAAAGTTCACTCATTAATGTTAGTTCATATTAATGAGACCATACAGTATTTGTCTTTTTGTTTCTGGCTACTTTCACTCAGTATGCTGTCCTTAAAGTTCATCCATATTGTTCACATGCTTCATGACTTTATACCATCTGATAGCTGCATAGTATTTGTGCTGGTTTGAAATGATGTATGTAACCTAGAAAAGCCATGTTTTAATCCTAATCCCATTTTATAAAGGCAGCCATTTCTTCTAATCCCTATTCAGCATTGTATGTTTGAAACTGTAATCAGATCATCTCCCTGGGGATGTGATTTAATCAAGAGTGGTTGTTGAACTGGATTAGTGAGGCATGTCTCCACCCATTTGGGTGGGGCTTGATTAGTTTACTGGAATCCTATAAAAGAAGAAACATTTTGGAGAGAGATTCAGAGAGAGCATAGTAGAACAACATAGCCACAAGAAGCAGAGTCTTCCAATCAGCAATCTTTGGACATGAAGAAGGAAAACACCTCCTGGGGAGCTTCATGAAACAGGAAGCCATGAGAAGAAGCTAACAGATGATGCCATGTTCTCCATGTATCCTTCCAGATGAGAGAGGAACCATGACTGTGTTCATCATGTGCCTTTCCAAATGAGAGAGAAACTCTGATTGTTTTCACCATGTGCCCTTCACTTGAGAGAGAAACCTGGACTTCATCGGCCTTCTTGAACCAAGGTATCTTTCCCTGGATGCCTTTGCCTGGACATTTTTATAGACTTGTTTTAATTGGGACATTTTCTTGGCCTTATAACTGTAAACTAGCAACTTATTAAATTCCCCTTCTTAAAAGCCATTCCATTTCTGGTATATTGCATTCCAGCAGCTAGCAAACTAGAACAGTATTCCATTATATATATGTACCACATCTTGTGTTTAGCCATTCATCCATTGATGAACATTTGGGATGTTTCCATCTCCTGGCAATTGTAAAAATGCTGCTATAAACTTTGGTGTGCAAATGTTCATTTGTGTCCTTGTCTTCAGTTCCTATGAATATATACCTGGTAGGGGATGGCTGGAACATATGGCAACTCTATACTTAGTTTCTGGAGGAACCATCAGACTGCTTTCCAGAGTGGTTGCATCATTTTAAATTCCCACCAACAGTTGATAAGTATGTTTCTTTCTGCACATTCTCTCCAGCACTTGTTTTGTGCTCTTTTTTTTTTAATGCCCATTCTAGTGAGTGTGAGATGATATCTCATTTTACTCTTGATTTGCATTTCCATAATAGCCAGTGAAGATGAACTTAAAGCCATTGGTATTTCCTCTTCTGAAATGCATCTGTTCATTTTTTTCATTGGGTGTTTGTCTTTTGTTGTTGAATTGTAGAATCTCTTTAGATACTCTGAATATTAAACTCTTAACAGATATGTGGTTTGCAAATATTGTCTGCCATTGCATATGCTGCCTTTTTACTTTCCTGACAGAGTTATTTAATGTATGAAAGTGTTTAATTTTGAGGAGATCCCATTCATCTATTTCTTTCTTCATTGCTCATGCTTTGGGTATAAGGTCTAGGAAACCACCTCCTATCACAAGATTTGTAAGCTATTTCCCTCTATTTTCTTGTAAAAGTTTTATGGTCTTAACTCTAATGCTTATTTCTTCAATATATTTTGAGGTAATTTTGTATAGGGCATGAGGTATGGATCCTCTTTAATTCTTTTGCATATGGATATTCAGTTCTCCAAACACCATTTATTGAAGAGGCTGTTCTGTCCCAGTTGGGTTGGCTTGACTATTTTATCAAAGATCAGTTGTCCATAGGTAAGAAGGTCTACTTCTGAACACTCAATTTTATTCCATTGGTCAGTATATCTATCTTTATGTCATTACCATGCTGTTTTGACCACTATAGATTAGTAATATGCTTTAAAGTCATATAGTGTAATACCACCCCATTCACTTTTCTTCCTCAAGTTATTTTTAGCTATTCAGAGAACAGTGCCCTTCCAAATAAATTTGGTTATGGGTTTTTCTATTTCTGCAAAGAAGATTTTGAATTTTTAATTGGTATTGCATTGACTCTATAAATCAATTTGGGTATAATTGATGTCTTAATTATATTTAGCACTCTGATCCATGAACATGGAATGCCTTTCCATTTATTTAGGCCATCCAGGATTTATCTTAGCAATTTCCTGTAGTTTTCTATGTATCAGTCTTTTATGTCCTTAGTTAAATTTATTCCTAATTATTTGATTCTTTTTGTTGCTTCTGTAAATGGAATTTTTTTCTTGCTTTCCTCCACAGATTGCTCATTGCTGATGTATAGAAATGATTGATTTTTGGGTGTTGAACTTATTCCTTTCCACTATGCTGTGTTCATTTATAAGCTGTAGTAACTGTAGATTTTGCTGTAGATTTTTCAGGATTTTAGACATATAATATCATGCCATCTGCAAAGAGTGAGAATTTTACTTCTTCCCTTCCACTTTGGATACCTTTTGTTTTTCTTGTCTGATTGCCCTGACTAGAACTTCCAGCACAATGTTGAATAACAATGGTGACAGTGCACATCCTTGTCTTGTGCCTGATCTTAGAGGCAAAACTTTCAGTCTTCCTCCATTAAGGATGATATTAGCTGTGGGTTTTTCATATATTACCTTTATTAAATTGAAGAAATTCCCTTCCATTCCTTTCCTTTGAAGTGTTTTCCTCAAGAAAGGATATTGGGTTTGTCAAATGCTTTTTCTCCATCAATTGAAATGATCATGTGTTTTTTTTCATTTTGACTTATAGATATGGTATATTACATTAATTGATTTTCTTGTATTGAATCATCCTTGCATACCTTTCCACTTGGTCACAGTATATAATTCTTTTAATGTGTTGCTGGATTCAATTTGCAATTATTTTGTGAAGATTTTTGTATCTATATTTATTAATATAGATCATTTTCTTTTCTTGTAGTATCTTTGTTTGGCCTTGGTATTAGGGTGATGTTGGCTTCATAGAATGGGCTAGATAACTTTCCCTCTGCTTCAATTTATTTGAAAAGTTTGAGCAGGATTGAGACTGATTCTTTCTTGAGTGCTTGGTAGAAGTTATATGTGAAGCCATCTTGTCCTGGTTTTTTTCTTTTTGGGGAGTTCCTGGAGGACTGATTTGATCTCTTTTCTTGTGTTTGTTTGTTGAGGTCATCTATTTCTTCTCAAGTCGATGTTGGCTGTTCATGGCTTTCTAGAGAGTTGTCCATTTCATCTACATTGTCTATTTTATTAGCATATAATTGCTCATAGTATCCTGTCATTATCCCTGTTATTTCTGTGGGGTCAGTTGTTATGTCTCCTCTTCTATTTTCTGATTATATTTATTTACATCTTCTCTCTCTCTCCCCCCTCCTCATTTTTTTATTGCAAGCCTACTTAAGGGTCCATTGATTTTTCATTTTCTCAAGTAACCAAATTCTGTTTTAGATGAGTTTAATTGTTCTCATACACTCAATTTCATTTATTTCTGCTCTCATTTTTGTTATTCCTTTCATTTTGTTTTCTTTGGTGTTAGTTTGCTGTCTTTTCTCTTGTCCTTCCAGGTTAACAGTTAATTGCCTGATTTTTGCTCTTTCTCCTTTATTAATATAGGCATTACAGTCAATAAATTTCCCTCTCAGAACTGCCTTTGCTGCATCCCATAAATTTTGATATGTTCTGTTTTCATTTTCATTTGCCTTGAGATATTGACTGATTTTTCTAGTAATTTCTTCTTTGACCCACTGTTTAAGAGTGTGTTGTCTAGCCTCCATATATTTCTAGATTTTATGGCCCTCTACCTGTTATTGATTTCCAACTTCCTTCCATTTTGATCTAAGAAAGTGCTATGTATAATTTCACTCTTTAAAAATTTATTGTACCTTGGTTTGTGACCTAGCATATGGTCTATCCTTGAGAATGAGCCATGAGAACTTGAGAAAAATGTGTATCCTGCTGTTGTGGGGTATAATGTTTTGTAAATGTCTAAGTCTAGTTCATTAATTATATTATTCAAAGTCTCTGTTTCCTCATTGATTCTCTGTCTAGACCTTCCATCCATTGATGAATTGAAATCTTTAACTATTATGGTAGAGATGTCTTCTTCTCCGTGGTTGCTGCATGTATTTTGGAACACTTTGTCTCACTACATAAATATTTATGATTGTTATGTATTCTTTTAAAATTTTTTTAACTTTTCTTTTGTATAGTACAACATACATACAAAGCAAAGAAATAAAAAAGCAGTAGTTTTCAAAGCACTCTTCAAAAAGTGGTTATAGGATAGATCCCAGAGTTTGCCCTGGGCTACCATACAATCCTCTCATATTTTTCCTTCTAGCTGCTCCAAAATATAGGAAGCTAGAGGGCTTAAATATTTTTATATCATCACAATCGACTTTTTCTCCTTCTTTTATTGTGAATAATAACATATATACAAAAAAAGCAATAAATTTCAAAGAACAATACCACAATTAGCTGTAGAGCATATTTCAGAGTTTTACATGGGTGACAATTTCACATTTTTAGGTTTTTACTTCTAGCTGCTCTAAAATACTGGAGACTAAAAGAGATATCAATTTAATGATTCAGCATTCATATTCATTTGTTAAGTCCTATCTTCTGTGTATAATTGTACCATCACCTTTGGTCTTTCCATACCTCTCACTGGGGTTGTTTGGACTATGGCAATTCTAAATTTTTGATATTGGAAGGGTCTGTCACTAATATGGGGTAGGGAGATGGAACTATCTGATATTTGAGAGAGGCTGAGCTAAGTTTCAGAGCTTATCACGGACCCATCTGGAACTTTTAGGTATCTGGAAAGTTACTCTAGTTCCTGGAACCCTTGTGGAATCTTGTATATTGCCCTAGGTGCTCTTTAGGATTGGCTGGAATGGTCTTGGTTGGGGGTTGTCAGGTTGTGACTGATAGCAAGATCTACCTAAAGCTTGCATAAGAGCAACCTCCAGAGTAGCCTCTCAACTCTATTTGAACTCTGTCTGCCACTGACACTTTATTAATTATACATCTTTCCCCCTTTTGGTCAGGATGTAATTGTTGGTCCCGTGTTGCCAGGTCTGGATTCATCCCTGGGAGTCCTCTCCCACATCACCAGGGAGACTTTCACCCCTGGATGTCATGTCCCACACAGGAGGGGAAGGCAATGATTTCACTTGCAGAGTTAGGCTTGGAAAGAGTGAGGCCACATCTGAATAACAAAAGAGATCCTCCAGAAGTAACTCTTAGACATGTATACAGGTAGTCTAAGCTTCTCTGCTACCTACATAAGCTTCACAAGTGTAAGCCTCATGATCAAGGGTATGGCCTATTGATTTGGGTGTCCCTAAGGTTTGACACAGTATCAGGGGATTCACTGATGATAAGGTTTAATAGTTCCATAGTTTTTCTCCTCTCCTTCAGGGGACTTTGCCAGTACTTTTTGATTATCTGCTTAATATACTCTAGGATGCTTCCAGGCATTATAATAATCTATACAGGATTAAAGGACCTCTTTTTCATTCTGTGCTTCCTGTGGTACAGTTGTTCTAATGAGCTATATAGATAGGTCCAATTAGGTTGTACACTATGGAAAATTTCAGTTCCAGATCAAATAAACCTTCCTTCCTTTGTTCTCAAAGAGTATGTGTGGTTCTAAAATATTGACACTGTGTTCCTTACTCTATGTTCTGAATTACTTTAACCCCAACCTGTTTGGCTTCACTCTTATCTCTAAATATCAGGTTATATATATAAAATAGTCTGTCAAAATCCAGAATAATAATCACCACTATGGACTTAATGTGTCTGCTCTAAAAGCTTACAATCTAGAGCCCTGTTTTCTTATAAGCATTTTCTAAAAGTGACTGTACTATTGTTGCTTTTTTGTTCCTTGCTTATTTTGTCTCACCAAATGTCCCACATGTTCATTCACATCGTTGCATGCCTCATGTATGTCTTCTTTTTGAATTGTTCCTTTTCTTAATATATGGTGTCCTTCTTTATATCTTTTAATTCTTTTACATTTGATGTCTACTTTGCCAGTTATCAGTTTAGCTACCTCTGATCTTTTCTGGTTGTTGGTTGCATGAAATAGCTTTTTCCAATCTTTCACTTACAGTTTATTTTTGTCCTTGGGTCTAAAGTGAGTCTCCTGTAGACAGCATATAGATGGGTCCTGTTCTTGAATCCATTCTTTCTGCATTAGTCTTTTAACTGGGGAATTTAATCCATTAACATTTAATATTTTTGCTATAAAAGCAGTATTTTATTCTACTATTTTGTCTTTTGGATTTCATATGTCGTATTTATGGTTTTTTCTCTTTTTACCTTTACTAATAGTCTCAATAAGAGAGAGAAGCCAGAATCAAGCTGCCCTGAGGGTGTATATTTATATTTTATTGATATATATTTATTTTTAATTTTTAATTTTTTTTATCCCTTCTGTGGGCAACAGTCTGAATTTATTTTCAATATATCTGGGGATGTCTCCTTCTGGCTTTGGGGAATACTATTGCTGAGATGTGCAATTTTTTCATTTTCATTTTATTTTAATATTATTTTTTGAGAGGGTTGGGTTCATGGGCCAGGAATTGAACCTGGGTCTCCCATGTTGTGGGCAGATGTTCTGTCAGTGAACTATGCATGCACTAGCTATTGCCTAGCTTTTAATAGATACTCAAGTAGAATTGTGCCCTATACATGAGATCCAGGCCTTGGTTTGGTGGGAATTCCTGATAAAGTGTAAAAGTCTGAGAACTAGTCACCAATGACCTGGTCCTGTCAGCTGAAAAACAAAACCAAAAAGGAAAGGAGTTATGGAAGAGGGCACAGAATTGATGTGCACCAGAGAGGGCAATTTTAAGGATAAAAAGGGAGAGAGGGAAAAGAATATATAGATCTGACAAATAAAAACTAAAGGATAAGTTGGTAGATTCAAGAACAGCTTTTATAATAATAACTTTGAAAGTTAATGGACTAAATTCACCAATTAAAATATACAGATTGCCAGAATGGATTAAAAAAATGTAATCGTCCTATATCCCATTTGCAACAAAACGAGATTGAAAGTGAAAGGATGAAAAAAACAAAGTTCTGTGCAAGCTGTAGCCAAAAGAAAGCAGGAGCAGCTATATTAATATTAAATAAAACAGACTTTAAATGTAAAGGTGTCATAAGAGATACAGAAGAATACTACATATTTATCAAAGGGAAAATTCACCAGGAGGAAATAACAATCATAAATGTTTATGTTCCCAATCAAGGAGATCCAAAGTAAATGAAGCAAACATTGGCAAACTGAAGGGAGCTATAGCTGTTTCAACAGTAATAGTGGGAGACCTCAATATACCACTCTCCACTATAGATAGAATAACCAGACAGCTGATCAACAAGGAAATAGAAAATCTAAGCAACATGATAGATGAATTAGACTTAATACACTTACATAGATCATTATACCCCCAAATTCAAGGATATACATTCTTTTCTAGTGCATATGGAACATTCTTAGGATAGATCATATTCTGGGACAAAATATGTCTTTATAAATTGAATAATATTGAAATTATCCAAAGCACTTTTTCTAACCACAATGGAATTAATGTGGAGATTAATAATTACGAAAGAATCAGAGTTTTCACAAACATATCAAGATTGAATAATGCACTCTTAAATAATCAGTGGGTCAAAGAATAAATTGCTACAGAAATTGGTAAATATCTGGAGACAAATGAAAATTATAATGCAACACATCAGAACTTATGGGATGGGGCAAAGGCAGTGCTGATAAGGAAATGTATTGCCCCAAATGACTACATTAAAAACAAGAATGGGGCAGCTGCCGTGGCTCAGCAGGCAGAGCTCCGACCTGCCGACCTGCCGTGCTGGAGGTCTGGAGTTCGATCCCTGGTGCCTCCTGCCCATATGCAAATTAAAAAAAAAAACAAAAAAAAAAAAACAAGAATGAACAGTAATCAAGGACTTAATTGCTCACCTGGGGAAATTAGGGAAAGAAAAGCAAACTAACCCCACAGCAAATAAAAGGAAAGAAATAGGGCAGGAAATGGTGGTTCAGTGGCAGAGTTCTTGGCTGCCATGCCGTAGATCCGGATTTGAATCCCAGAGGCTGCCCATGCTAAAAAAGAAGGGAAATTACAAAAGATAAAAGCAGAAATAAATAAACTGGGAAACAAAAAGAAAGTAATAGAAAGTATCAACAAAACCAACAGTTGGTTCTTTGAGAAAATCGATGATGTTGATGAACTCTAGCTAAACTGACAAAGAAAAAAGAAAGAGGATGCAAATAAACAAAAATCAGAAAGAAGAAGGGGGTCTTTACCATGGATCCTGAAGAAATTTTAAAAATCATAAGACAGTACTATGAACAACTATATGCCAACAAACTAGACAACTTAGAGGAAATTGACAGATTCATAGAAACACATAAAATACCTATACTGACTTCAAAAGAAATAGAGGAGCTCAATAAACTACTTACAAGTAAAGAGATTCAATCAGTCATCAAAAATCTTCTTACAAAGAAAACCCAGGACCAGAATGTTTCACAGGGGAATTTTGTCAAACATTTAAAAAGAACTAACACCAATCCAAACTCTTCCAAACTCTTCCAAACAATTGAGGAAAAGAAACACTACCTAACTCATTCTATGAAGTTAACATCACTCTAATACCAAAATTTGATAAAAGTGCTACAAGAAAGGAAAGTAGAGACTAATCTCTCTAATGAACATAGGTGAAAACATTCTTAACAAAATACTAGCCAATCGAATCCAACAACACATTAAAGAATTATACATCATGACCAAGTGTCTTGGAGAGAGCAATTTGATAGGAGAAATAAATAATAGGCATCCAAATAGGAAAGGAAAAAGTAAAAATTTTATTATCTGCAGGTGACATAATCCTATACTGTAAAAGTGATAAGAAATCCATGACAGTTTCTTGAGCTAGTAAACAAATTTAGCAAGTTGGCAGGATACAAGATTAATGTACAAAAAATCTGCAATGTTTCTCCATACAAATAGTGACTTATCTGAGAAGACAATTAGGAAATTCCATTCAAAACAATAACCAAAATAATCAGATATCTAAGAGTTAGCCTAACCAGAAATTCCAAGGATTTATACACAAAAAAACTATAAGACATTGCTAAGGTTGAATGTTGTTAAGATGTCAATTCTACCCAAATTGATCTACAGATTCAAAGCAATACCAACCAAAATCCCAACAATCTACTAGTTATCAAATTTATTTGGAATGAAAAGGGACACAAAATATTGAAAGATATCCTAAAACAAAAGTGACGTGGGAGGCCTAATACTTCCTGACTTTAAAGATTTCTCTATGGCCACAGTGATCAAAACAGCATGGCAAAGGCACAAAGATAGATGTATGTACCAGTGGAATTGAATTGACAGCACAGAGATAAACCACCAAATCAATGGACATCATAAGGATCCATGGATCATTGATAAGGCCACCAAATCCACTGAACTGGGATAGAATAGTCTTTTAAATAAATGGGATGAGAAAATTGGGTGTCAATAGCCAAAAGAATGAAAAAGACCCTACCTCATGCTCTATATAGAAATTAATTCTAAGTGGATTAAAGACCTAAATGTAAGATCCAGTATCATAAAACTCCTAGAAGAAAATGTAGGGAGACATCTTCAAGATCTAGTAATAGGAGGTAGCTTCTTAAACTTTACACATAAAGTGGAAGCAGTGAATGAAAAAATGGATAAATGGTAACTCCTCAAAATCAAGAGCTTTTGTGCCTCAAAGTTCTTTGTCAAAAAGGTGAAGAGGCAGTCACCTCAACGGGAGAAAATATTTGGAAACCACATATTACATAAAGACTTGATATCCTATGTACATAAAGAAATTATGCAGCTCAATAACAAAAGAACAAGCAACATAATTATAAAATGGGCAGAGGATATGAATAAACACTTTTCTGAAGAACAAATACAATAGCTAAAAAGCACATGAAGCAATGCTTATTTTCATTAGCTTTAAGGGAAATGCAAACTAAGCTAACAGTGAGTTATCTCACACCTATAATAGTGGCTGCTATTAACAACCAGAAAATTACAAATGTTGGAGAGGATGTGGAGATTTTTAACACTTATTAACTGTTGGTGGGAATGTATAATGGTGTTGCTGCTATGGAAAACAGTTTGGTAATTCCTCAGAAAACTAAATATTGAGTTACCTTATGACCTGACAATACCAATACCAGAACAGCTGCAAGCAGTGACACAAACAGGCATTTGCACACTGATGTTCATAGTGACACTATTCACAATTGTCAAAAGATGGCACAATCCAAGTGCCCAGCAATAGATGAGGGGATAAACAAAATGTGGTATGTACATATGATAGAATTCTATGAGGGAGTAAGACAAAATGAGGTCCCAAAGCATATGACAATGTGGATGAACCTTGAGGACATAATGCTGAGTGGAATAAGTCAGACACAAAAGGACAGATGCTGTATGATTTCATTATTATGACTCTGGTAAATGTAATCTCACAGGTTACACTGTAGGATATAGCAGACCTAGAGGTACAAAGAAGCTAAAGAACAGCTGCCCAAGGAAGTTGAACTTAAGTGCAAAGGAATGGATAGAAGTAATGGTAGCTAATTAGTGGGTTTATCAGTAACATTGTCATATTGAACATGAATATGATTGAAAGGGCATTTATAGTATCATAGTATCCCACTGACTAAATCTACAATTATAAATAAGTTCTCATATGAATTATTTCAAAGGTTTGATATTGGACAAAGAGTGAATAGTAGAAGGGTATAGAGGGAAATCTAAAATTTCATGCTCTGACCAATAATTAAGAGGAAGATATCCACAGTACCACAGAACTACTAGGGGCAACTAATTGGGGGAGGGAGGGACCAGTGATAAGGGGTAGTTTTGATTTGATATTTACTGAGGCTGTGTTTGTCAGTCCTTTATCTCTATGGACAAATAAAAATTGTCTAAAATTGAGAGTGCTGTTGATTGTACAACTAAATAAGGACACTGTAAGACATGATTTGCTATTTTGGACATTATCCATGATGCCCAATAGATGGAGGGAGTTAAATCGTACAATGGCTGAGAAGCAGAATGGTGAACTGTGATACATTTATATGATGAAATCAACACAGCTACAAAAAGGAAGGATGTCGAGAGGATACAATGAACTGAATATACCTTAGGGACAATGTGTTGTGCATAATAAGCCAGAAACAAACAAACAACTATGCAAACGTTTCTTTCAGGAAATGCATATAAGAAAATTGGAACCTAGATTTTAAGCCCCTAGAGCATCCACTTAGAAGTTGTAAGTGTATTTCTGGATTCTGAGGCATTGAGCTATTTGTGCATCAGCTGGTATTTTCCTGGAAATTTGAGTAACTCTGTGACACCTAAGACCCAGAATTGGAGTACTATAGCCCTGAAAGTTAGCATAGCTATATACAAGAAGAGTTTAAGTAACTGAAAAAGAACTCTGGCCTCAATTGGAGATAAAAATGAAGCCAATCTGGCTGGGATTAAATCATTAATACATCATAAATGCATATTATGAGTTAAATCATAATACAGGGTAAAAGCTGATAATGTATGTTCTTTAGACTTTCACATACTGTATGAAACCAAAGGCAGAAAGGTTTATTTTCTGTAGCACACTTTCTAAATCAGCTTGTCTGGATAGTTCAATTAAACAACCCAAACTCCTGGAATCCAGAATGAGACTGAGGCCTTGTAATTCTGTATAGCTTAAATTAATACTTGCATACACCTCAGACTATGATGGGCTGATAATTAAAAAGCATTGGCAGAGTCCCTTGAGGGTTCAGGGAAAAAAAAAAGAATTATTGAACTTTCCCATCTGGGAAATTCCAGGTACCCTCTCAACCATTGGGGATCCCAAGAAAATAGGCCAACCCTTTGACTTTGAGTCTTGCCCTTACGAAACTTATTTCTGTCGTGGAGAAGCTAAGACTATCTATATGAGGCCTAAAAGTTGCTTCCAGGAAACCTCTTTTGTTGCTCAGATGTGGTCTCTCTCTCTCTCTAAGACCAACACGGCAATAAAAATCATTGCCCTCCCCACTAAATGGGAAATGACATTCATGGGTGAAAGTGTCCCTGTGCGTATGGGGAATGACTCCCAGGGATGAGTCCAGCTCTGGCACCATGGGATTGGCAACACTTCCTGACCAAAAAGGGCAAAAAAGTGCAATAAAATAAGACATCAGTGACTAAGAGAGATAGAGTCAAGAGACTATTCTGGAGGCTGCTCATATGCAAATTTCAGTTAGATAGTGCTAATTGCCATGGTTTGCTAAACCCCAACCAACATCAATCCTGTAAACTCTTTTTTTGGGGGTGGGTGGGTGCATGGTCCATGAATGGAACCTGAATCATAGCTCTTAAGAAAATTTAAGGCTCCACCTGAGACTCTAACCGTTTCATGCACTAAGTTTGCTTCCCTGGAACCTATTATTTCCAAAGGGTTCATAGGTCAGATAAATCCTGAAATCCAGAGGGACCGGCCTCTCCAAGATTTTCAACAAATTACACCCCACTATCAACCTCTTTCTCAACATGAAAAAGTGAAAATGGCTATTGCCTAAAGATCCCCATAAACTGGTAGAAGAATCAAAGAAGAAGGAGGAGTTATAAGAGAGAAAATAGGGTTCAACAAATCAGTATGACTGCTGAATCATAATATTACTATGTCTTCTAGTCATCAGTGTTTTGCAGCAGCTAGAAAGAACAATCTGAAATAGTGGAATAGTAACCCACAAAAAACTTTGAAATCTGTTCTGTAACCACTTGTTGAAGTGTAGTCTGAAAATTGTTGCTTTTTTCTTTGTAATATTTCACAATAAAAACTATTTTAAAAAATGATTTTCCTACATTAGTATTTCTATATAATTTGTATATTGGTTGGATCAATTATCGTAACCTTATCACAATTATTGTTAGTGAGTTAAATAAATCAGGATTATAAATTCTTCCATTTTCTTTAAAAATGTTTAATACACACATAATTTTATACAAAAACATGTAAATATTTATTGTATTAATCATAACATCAAAATTAATCATTGAATTCCATAATAGATGACAATAAACACATTACAATTTACACGGAAACTCAAAGGACAGACCTTGCAAAAAATCTGCCCAGGATTCTCTATTATTCACAAAATATATAATAAGTATAGATAAGCAAAGCAGAACTTTTACTCCACTTGACTAGTATTTTATATTAATGCACTTTTGAATATTCTTTATAGTTTGCTGCATTCCTTTTTCAGCAATCTTTCCTATAAAGATATCTCTATAAGCATAATTGAAACTATGGCCTATTGTTTCAATTATATTTTAAACCATGGATAAATCAAGATATTTGACATATATTGTCTAGTTCCATGTAAATTAATTGTCATTAGTAAAATATTCAAATATATTAAAGTAAATTAATACCTAATATTGATGACAGCCTGTAGAAACAATCACTCATATATTGCTGAGTGATTATGCTACAGTATTTTTGCAATATTATTAGGTATTGTTAATTGCATTTAAACAATTAAAGATATATTATTGAAAATGTTAACTTTTGGGGATCCCTTATTGTAAATAAGTGCATCAAACATAAGGCGATATATTCAAAAGGGATGTCAGTGTTTGGATTATTTAAAATAAAACAAAAAATTCCCATCAATGGGGTATAGTTGCATCTATTATGGATGATTTGTGGTCTGTGTTATCCAGCTATTAAATTAAAGAAATATAATTATTGGAAAATCAAAGCAAATAAAACAAATAT
Organism: Myrmecophaga tridactyla; assembly: GCA_004026745.1. Taxonomy (NCBI): domain Eukaryota; kingdom Metazoa; phylum Chordata; class Mammalia; order Pilosa; family Myrmecophagidae; genus Myrmecophaga; species Myrmecophaga tridactyla. The sequence goes on along the minus strand of PVIY010003360.1, from coordinate 25,326 downwards.
GTATCCTGTTTAATGGAGGAATCATAGAAAGCATTATAGAAATATTCACTTGTAGTGATGGTTAGCTTTGATGGTTATAGTAGGAAGAATAAACAAAAATTAACTTTTTCAATGAATTTCTCTGTTATTTGACTTATGAAAACAATTGTATTATTTTGTAAAAAATAATGTAGAGTGAAATACTTCAGGAAAAAGGAAAATTTTAGCTGTCAACTGTAGGTGGGGAAAGAGAGGTTGGAATTTTAATGGATTATAAATGCATAGAAACTTGTATACATTCAAAGTAAGTGCTCATTTTATAGTCAATTAATAAACAGTATTTTCCATTAGAATTGGATCTGTCAACAATTGGCTTCTATAGCCTCATTTCAAATGGTGGACTATAGGACAAAAGGTTACTTTAACATGACATCTTTTTCACAATGATCACATTTTGGCTTCTCCTTTCATATCTATTTTTATGGAGTAAGCTTTATTCAAAAATGATATTTTTTTTACCTCCATTCATGATTTTTTTTTAAATTCCTGGACTATTTTTTTTTTTTATTGTTACCCAATGCTGTGATGACTGTAAAAATATAACCAAGCATTATTTTGATGTATATGAGTATTTTATTTAGGTATATCCCTGCATGCTCCTATACATATTTCCTAGGCCTTTAGTCAACATTAATACTACTTTCAAGCTGTTCATAAAGCTACCTCATGATTGAGTGCTCTCTGTATAGAGATTTTACCATTTGTTTACTTTTTATGAAGTCAATCAAGACCTAAAGCATCTTGCCAAAATATATACAACCCAATATAAAATAATATTTGGGTAAAATAGGTTTGAAAATGTATATCTATTAATTGTATAAGATCCTAAAATGAAATATTGTTATTTTTCAAGGTTTTTTCCTAGGATGCCTTCTCTTCTGACAGGATAGTTTAACAATTCTGTTACTTTAATAGCCATCCATCTACTCACTAATTTCCAATCTCCAACCTCCTCCAAATATTTCAAGTTTGAGGATCAGACCTGAATATACAGTTGCCGTCTGGTCCTCCCCACTTGGATGCCCCACAGCCACTTAAAGCTCAACATGACCAACATCAAAACAATGCTTTTCTGTGTATTCCCAGTTTCCAAGAATTACACTGACATCTGTGTGGATGTTGTATATTAGTTTGCTAAATGCTGCCAGAATGCAATATACCAGAAATGGAATGGCTTTTAAAAAGGAAATTTATTATGTTACAAGTTTACTGTTCTGAGGTCATAAAATGTCCAAACTAAGGCATCCAGAGAAAGATTCCTTGACTCAAAAAAGGCTGATATGTGTCACATGGGAAAGCACGTGGCTGGTGTCTGCTTGTCCTTGTTCCTAGTTCCATTGCTTCCAGCTTCTGATGCTAGTGATTTCCTCTCTATGCATCTGTGGACCTTCACTTTGCTCCTCTGGGACACAACTCTGGGTTCTGGCTTGCTAAGCATCTCATGAGAAGGCACATGGTGATGTTTGTTGGGATCTTCATTTCCAAATATCCATGTCTAGGCTCTGTCGGCATGCCAAGCATCTCAAAATGTCTGTGTCTCTTGTTGGCTCTCTAGTAAGTGTTCTCCAAACTTCTGAGATTCCTCCAAAATGTTTCCCCTTTTAAAGGACTGCAGTAATCTAGTCAAAACCCACCTTGAATGAGTGGTGTCACAGCTCCATCTAATCAAAAGGTCACACCCACAATTGGGTGTGTCACAGCTCCATTGAAACAATCCAATGAAAGTTTCCACCCTAGACAATAGGTCCATCCTCATAACATTGGATTAGGAAAGAAAATATGGCTTTTGCAGGGTATAATTCATTATAACCTATACCTGTTCCTTATTTAGTGCTTGGCACAATGTCTTATATCCAATATTTGCTCTATGGATATTTGATGGATATCTAAATAAATAAGGAAACTAAATACACAAATGTAATCATAAACCTAATTAGCAGTTATCCGACAGTCATACTCTGAGCTTCCTATTGGAATAATTAAAAAAAAATTCCCTTTCTCCCTAGAGTGAAACATAATACATTCCCATAGGGATGTTCAGAATTTTAAAATATATTCATTTATTAAAAATTTATTTAAACCTTTGAATGCTAGCACTAAATAATAAAAAAAGACAGTATTGTCAACATCTCTAAGGCTGAGTTTAGCATACATTTATAGTGACCTTCAAAGTAAAGTGAAATCCATATGGTAAAATAAATATGATCACAATTTAACGATCATTTTTATTTTTATTTTAGACCAGGAGTAAGCAAATAATTACCAGTGAGTAAAGCCAGTCAGTAGCCTGTTCTCATATGCCCACAAACTAAGAATTTTTTATATTTTAAAGCATTTAAAAAACAAACACACGCACAAAAACAAAGCAGATTTTGAAGCTTTTCAGCCACATTTCTAACTGCAACCCAGATGACATGACATGAGACTTAGAACAGAGTGATGCATCAGACACAATCAGAGTCCTCTTTGAGCACAGCAAGACTTCCCCCCAGCTGCCAAGAGCCTCCTTACCATCCAGGAGGTGGATGAAGTTCTCCTGCAGCTTTCCAAGCTCACCAAGAAGCTCACCAACAAGCTCTGTAGGGCATTGTCTTCAGGTACAGCCAATAACCTTAAATGTATCATCAAGTTGATCAAACATGATCTGAAGATGAACTCAAGTGCCAAACAAATGTTAGTTGATTTCCACCCCAAAGCCTATGGAACCCTCAAAACCCCAGACAACCGGCAGGATGTGGTGGAATGGGTTCTTTGCAATAAGCAGGAAGTTGAGAAGAAGCAAGGTTAGGCCAGAAATGAACTCTGAGCGTCCAGGCCTCACTGATGACCCCGGTGCAGCCCATGCTGGCCGAAGCCTACAAGTCCATTGAGTATGCAATGAAGTGCCACAACAGTATGTTCTCTCAGATCAAGTGTGATAGGGAATGAGTCCAGGTACACAAGACAGGGACTACTTCAGCTACTTCAGCCACAGTCTCAAGCCTGTCCAACCTCACAAGGTAGTCCTCTTTAAGGATTATATCCCTCATGCTTTCCACAGGGGCCACTACATGCTCTTGTCTCTGACGTCCTCCTGATCAACAACAAGACAAGCAAACAACTCCTCTTTGGGACTCTGGGAGTGCACAAGAGAGCTGCATTCCAAGATGTTAATGTCTGCCTGCTTTTTTTTTTTTATCATATCTACTTCAATGATGTTAACTTAATAGGCCTCTGCATGAGCAGCAGAAGTTTCTTCATGATAACATGGTTAAAATTCCCAACCAGATCATGTTCTCAGAAATGAAACAAGTCACAAAATCTTCAGACTTGTTTGACATGGTAAACGGTGTGCTCTGAGAAGGATGGGAAAGGCTGGTGCTGAAGGACTTATGGGGTACATATGAGCCTGGGAAACAACACTGGCTGAAAGTGAAGAAGGGCTATTTGAACAAGGAGCAACCATGGTTGACAGGGCTGCTACCACCCTGGCGGCAGAAGTGGTGCACAGTCACCACGTGTGCAGGAGGCCATGATGGCACAATGCTTGCCTGCCTGCAGGAGGAACTGGACATGGTAAAGATCATCAAGGACCCCTTGTTGGCCTAGAGTCAACAAGGTCTACTATCCTGACTTAATCATCCCAGACCCAAAGAAAGTTGCCATTTTGGGAAATTACAGGGGCTGAATTCTCCAAATCTGAGGCTCTTGCAGCAGATGGGATTTCCATCCGATTTACTCACTGCACCCAAATCTGTGACACTAAAGACGGGAAACCTACACTAACCTCCCCCAACTCAAGGAACTATACCAGCTGTCCAAGGGGAGGGAGAACTTCACAATTGTGGCCAAAGATGAGGGGAGCTCTACTACAAGTGCAGCAGTGGAAGGAATGAGGGCACCTTGGAGCTTGCCATGCCCTGCAAAGTTTCTCCAGAGCCTCCCCCAACAAGCCCTCTGCCAGTACCAAGAAGGCATTTTCTTCATCTGTAGCATGGGGTACGTGTATTAAAACAAGAGTAGTATTTTGAAATACGTGAAATTATGTAGGCAAATGACTTAAGGCAGTGACTCACACAAAATTATCAACCAATCAATGCTAGCCTTGTTTCTCCATTGTCACTGATTTATTTTATATATTCATTTAAACTACAGGGTTTAAATACAACCATAAAATTAGATCTACAGTAACAAGAGAGAATAAAAACAGCATTTTTCTTTATACACATGTATATATCAGAAATTAGTGTCAATGATAAAATATAGCATTATGAATTAAAATAGAAAAGTTGATATGACTAATATACAGGGATTGATTCATTTGGTAAAACTGGAGGAGTTTGAGATTATTCCTGTTAATAAATGAATATACATGGAGTACATAAAATTATCTATTTAGGATCACCTTTTGGATGGAGAAAATTTCTATGTCTGTTTAGGCATTGCTAACTATGTATGGGATAATTAATGATAATAATTGTTTGCAATTCTTAGATACTTAAATATTAGTCTCATGCTGTAGAGAATACTTTTCATCTGTTATTACAATTAATCTATAAAAATCCTATGAATTTATATTATTACTCTCATTTCAAAGATGAGGCATCTGAAGCTGAACAAGCAGAGTGATTTGCCTAGATATCATGGCTATTAACTGATGAATCCAAAATCAAAACAATGTGACCCAGAATCTGTGCTCTGAACCACTATGCCAGACAGTTGCTGAACTGACTAGTTACATCCAACGGTAGTTTGAAGTCACTTATTAAAGCTCATCACTAATTTTAGATACTTCACCAGTTTGGGCATAGGTAATGGAGAAATTCCATCTTCCATCAAAGAAGATGGAAGTAATGTATAGAAGTAAGGGTTTTTATTCTGTTAATGTTTGTTGTTTGCTTTTTAAAGATCAGTGGTAGGAGACTATTTAGACATATACAAATATGACAAAGCAGATATCTATTTATAATCCTTTTTTGAATAGGAGTCGGATTTTCAACTACTCACATTAAGTAATCATATATCTTCTGTATATATATTAATCGCACAAATTCCTTGTAACAATTTTTACAGGAAAAAGTAAATGTTGATCAGCCAGTCACTAACTGCATGTAACTGAGATGATAGACTTTATATCTGCCTCAAAATTGCCATTATTAGTAAAAAAAAAAAAACCAATTATTTCTAATTTCAGTAGTAAACAGCCAACAAGACATTTTTAGAAAGAAATCAAAAGACTGTTCTATGAATAGGATTTTTGTAGATTTTATCATTAAATATATATAATATTCTGCACTTTTAATTGTCTAGGAGAAGAAGCATGTGTTTACATGATTAACTGTATCCATATGTAAATTGAGAGTAAAGTGTGCACCCTCCAAATACCTTCTGGGAGTCAGCACTTCTCACTTTGTCATACTAAGAAACTATCCCATATTTAAGGGAGTTCTTCAGACATGAAGCAGTCCCATTGGATTTTTAAATTGTTACTTTCATTCCACAAATATTTTCTTTCCTTTTTTTCAGGACATACTTAGCTATTGTCCCCAAAACTATAAGGAATAATTCTATCAACTATTGTATATGAAATTAATTCTTTGCAGGGCAAGAAAGATGACTCTCAATGACTTCTATTTTATTTAATAACATAGCAACAACATTAGCAAAACATACCAGTGTCCTTCTCCCCACTGCCTGGCTATAACTTTTGCCATTCTTTCCAACAAAGGCCCCATAAGTTTTCATTTCTTAGTTAAAGATAAACATATATTTTGTGAAGCATTTAAAGTAACCATGGTAATCAAGAATAAAATGACTATCATTGAATATGTAATTCTTTGCAGAAGAAACAAGTAAACAAATTTAAATTCATGTGCCATAGGAGTAAAGAGTTTACAGTTATGTAGTTTGGAATGAGGCACTTGGCAACTGGCATTTAAATCAAATGGATTCACAAATGTAAATCAACCATGCAGTGAATTGCAACAATAAAGTTATATATCATTTCATAGAGATCTAACCTAATTTTCTTCTATTGCTGTCTTGGTGGATCAATGGAGTTTTGTGTAAACTGTTCTAGCTAGATGATGTAAAAACTATTAGTCTCTAAACTATTATTGTTATGCAGCAATCAAACATAGAGCTATAGTAAAACAATATGTTGGGTTATATTCAATTTAAAGAGATAGAATATTGTTCTATCCTTTGTAGGTTTTATTTAAAATAATGAAATGAATTTTAAAAATATATCTCAATGGCAAGTTCTCAGATATGTTTGAGTATAATTTTGGTGCTTTTACTGTATTATATATAATGCTAATTCTGATATATATAATATAGTTTTTACTTTTTCCTGTAAAAATTGTTACAAGGAATTTGTGGGATTAATATATATATACAGAAGATATATGATGGCTTAATGTGAGTAGTTGAAAATCCGACTCCTATTCAAAAAAGGATTATAAATAAAGGATTATAAATAGATATCTGCTTTGTCATATTTGTATATGTCTAAATAGTCTCCTACCATTGATCTTTGTCATCAATGGAACTCAAGAAAAGAAGATTAATAGTTCCATAAAATCCATCTTTAATTTCTTATGCTTTCCCTTTTCTTCCTTTTTTCCTTATTTCTCCTATTTATTTAGTTTAAAAAATTATATGGACTAAAAATATGGTTCATTGCATTTAGGTAGATTTTTTGTTTTAATTCACTTGCTTGCTTTTTTTTCTACTTTAGGATTTAAGATGTATCTTGGCAAGAAGCCATATCTATATTGTTTGCTAATATTTTTCAGTGCCTATTGCTCTAGTTTGCTAGCTGCCGGAATGCAATATGCCAGAAACAGAACAGTTTTTAAAAAGGGGAATTTAATAAGTTACTAGTTTAAAGTTCTAAGGCCGAGAAAATTTACCAATTAAAACAAATCTATAAAAATGTCCTATCTAAGGCATCCAGGGAAAGACACCTTGGTTCAAGAAGGCTGATGAAGTTCAGGGTCTCTCTCTCAAGTGGAAGGGCACATGGTGAACACAGAGTTTCTCATCTGGAAAGGTACATGGTGAACATGGTCAGGGTTCCTCTCTCATCTGGAAGGGCACATGGTGAACACAGCATCATCTGCTAGCTTCTCCTGGCTTCCTGTTTCATGAAGCTCCCTGGGAGACATTTTTCTTCTTCATCTCTGAAGGTGGCTGGCTGGTGAACTCTGCTTCTCGTGTCTATGCCGTTCTGCTTTGCTCTCTCTGAATCACTTTTTCATTCTCCAAAATGTTTCCTCTTTTATAGGACCCTAGAAACTTATCAAGACCCACCCAAATGGGTGGGGACATGTCATCACAACCACTCTTGATTAAATCACATCTCCAGGGAGATGATCTAACTACAGTTTCAAACATACAATACTGAATAGGGATTAGAAGAAACAGCTGCCTTTACAAAATGGGATTAGGATTAAAACATGCCTTTTCTAGGGTACATACATCATTTCAAACCAGCACACCTATAATAGTATCTATAATAATATATTCTCTCTATATATATATATGTACTTGTGAAAGAATGAAATGAACAGAATGATGGATGTTTTTAGGTGGAAATATTGAAAGGTTCCTTAAAAAATTTGCCAAAGGTATTGGAGGAAAGATAGATAGGACCATGTGACACACAATAATGTGAGTAATACAATTGCATAATTATTACTTCTGACTTCATATTAAGGTCTACAAAACAAAATAATTCATGAGCTAAGGAAAACAGTTGAAGTAAGGTCAATTATGAAAATCAAAATCCATTAGGGAAAAATGTACATGGGTTGGACCTCTCAATACTGTTATTATGTCAGTATTTCCCACATTGGTCTATGAATTGAATGCAAACCCAATCAAAATGTCATCAGGCTATTTTGTAGTTATTTTTCAACTAAGTCCAAAATTTATATGAAAATACAACATACTTAGAAGAGCCAAAACAATACTAAACAAGATGTACAAAGTAGAAAGACTGCACCAGATTTCAACTCTAGCTATAAAGTCTTATTGGCAAAAGGTTAGACAGCTAGTTCAATGGAACAGAATAAACACACAAAACCCAAAAATAGACCTACAGAAATATAGTCAAATGATATTTGACAAAAGCAAAGAAATTCAATGATGAAACAGTAATCTTTTCAAAAAACAATTATGGAATAATTGAATATCCATATGTTAAAATAATTAAATCTACACACAGATCTTAAAGTCACAAGAAATAACTCAAATATGGATAATAAATTGCAAAACACAAATTGAAAAATTATAGGATTTCTAGGAAAAAAAACATAGGAGAATAGGTGGTTTTGGCACGGAAACTGAGATTTTAGAAACTACTAAAAGCATGATCCATGGAAGAAAAAACTAAGTTGAAACTCTTTTATTTAATTAAAACTATGCTACATGAAAGACACTGCTAGCAAATGTAAAGACAAGCCACAGATTTGGGGAAATTAGTTTCAAAACAAATAAATGATGAAAGAATTGTATCCAAAATACACAACATATACAACTACAACAATACAAAAACAAGCAACCTAATTGAACAATGGACAAAAGACACCTCACTAAATCAGATATACAAATGACATATCAACTATGAAAATATACTCAAAATCATTTTTCATTAGGAAATTGCAAATCAATAGTGAAATGCCAACTCCCCAAATACTAAGATCAACAAAGGTTGATGAGAACACAGAAGAAAATATGTAATTTTAATCATTACTGTTCAGAGTGCAAAATGGTAGAGCTGTTTTAGAAGACAATCTTGCAATTTCTTACAAAGCTAAACATAGTCTTATTTATCCAGAAACCACACTCCAGGATATTTACCCAATTGATTTGAAAAGTTATGTCCATGTAGAAATGTACATGTGAAAACCTATAGCATTTTTATTCATAATCGCCAAAAAATTGGATACAACTAAGATTCCCTTGAATAGATGAACAGATAAACAAATTATGGTTCATCCTTACAAGGGAATGTTATGCAGTGATAAAGGGAAATGTGGTATCAAGCAACAAAAGACATGGATAAACTTTAAATTCATATTACTAAGTGGAAAAGCTAATCTGAAAAGGCTATATTTTATATGATTCTAATTATTTGACATTCTGGAAAAAGTATAGAGAAAGTAAAAAGATCCATGATAATCAGGGGTTCAGTGGGATGAGAGGATTGAATAGGTAAAACACAGGAGATTTCTTTAGGTTAATGAAGCAATTCTGCATGCTACTATATTGGTGGATACATGGCATAATGCATTTGTTAAAATGCTTAGATATTTACGATAAAAAGTGTGACATTTAATGCAAGTTTAAAAAAGAAGAAAAATGTGTGATCATTTGCTTACTGTTTATTAAGTAGTTCTTTGAAACACACAATCTTAAATTTGAATTCCTGCCCTATCACTTACCAGCTGCATAACTATGAGTTACTTAAGCCATTAGCTTAATTTCTTTATCTATGGAATGAAACAATTTTACCTATGTCTTGGGATCTTTTTTTTTTTTTTTTTTCGCATGGGCAGGCACCGGGAATCGAACCCAGGTCCTCTGGCATGGCAGGCAAGTGTTCTTGCCTGCTGAGCCACCGTGGCCCACCCTATCTTGGGATCTTTTAATGAATGGACATAGACCCATAGATTTTATAATAGTGTAGATAGTGATTATTATTTTTATGGAAGCAAAGTTTGAGAAAGCAAACAATGTAAAGATGAGAAAGTCAGAATTCATTTTGAATCCAAATGAAAGGCATTATGGAGCAAACAAACAAACAAATGAATTATAAATAAAATCCCAACATTAAGTTTATGGTACAAATAGTTGAAATCTCAGTCCTCGTTATTGAATAAATATTGAAAGACATGATCATTTTCAATAGAATAGAGAAAATGATTCACATTCGAATACATCACAAAATATAAAGAAAGTACATTATTAAAATGTAGTACATTATAATTTACTTGAGAACAGCCTTTGAGCAATTGGGTGATTATTTTCCTTTTAAATTTCACAAACAGGCTAAGGACAGATGCTGGGAATTTACTTATATTTCCCAAGAGCAAAAGGACTAAAGGTCCAGGAAAGACAGGTGATCAAGTAATTCAGTATCTGAAACTCAAAATCTCTAGGGTCAAATAAAGCTCATGTGAGAATTCACAAATAATTGTACATTGCTTTGGAGTAATATATTATTTAAGACTGAAAAATTTAAAAATAAATGTTATCCATGGAGAATTAATGTCTACTTCAAAACTGAAAGCAGATGAGAAAAATAGGGGATATTTTATGTTCTAGTATTTATAAGACAACAGATTTTATTAATTGAAAATATAATAAATTAATTAAAAATAAATTTAAAAATTATGAAGTTGTTATTTTTTCACCCCCTAAATGCAATGTTTTCGGCATCATAATATTTTGGTGTTCTTTGAACTACCAGCGATTCACTGAAAAATTTATGCATTTAAGGAGATAAACCTGACTTATTGTCACTCAGTTAGTTTAAATTACAAAGTAAGTATCCTAATTTTCCTTGCTGGTATTATAATACCACACAGTGGGTTGGCTTAAATAATGGGAAATATTGTCTCATAGTTTCAGAGGCTAGAAGACTTGTCTCCTCTCAGGGTCAGTAGCATTTCAATGCTATTTACATCCTATTTACAATAGGTTCACAGCCACAGAAATGTGAATCACTACCAAGAATGTTTCTAAATTGGGGTATATAATTCAAACCATTCAAGTGAGTTAATAAAAGCTCAAGTGACTTTAAAAATGAACTTGAATCAGACAGAGAACAAGAGAGTAATGCTGATTAATAGTTCCATAAAAGGAAAACTGTCTATAAATTACAAAGTTTAGCTAGGAATGACTTTAGTAGAAAACTAAATGCTATTTATTCTGGGGTTGGAGGACAAACAGAATTGGTTTCTCTTTTGAGCATACATACGTGATAAGGGAATGTGCAAATAAAGTACTATTTCTAATATAACAAATAAGGTCCTGTATGTTGCTGGTTTATGAGATTTAAATACAAAAACACAAAAACAAAATTTACAATAAATTGTGGATTTATTAAATGACATTTGGTATAATTGAATGCTTATAAAATATCTCCCCAAACTATTTCACATTAGTAGAAATTATATGATCTATCAATCTATCTATCTATCTGAAAGATTTTATTATTCCTACATGCATAATATGCCTACGGTTTACACATATTAATTTCTTCTAATTTACAATATAACTTTGGTTTAGTAGAATATCATACTATATAACAAGAAACCTACAAAATATTATTTTCAACAAACAAAAAATTAACTGTTAAATAATAAGTGGATGTAAATATTTGCAATCAAATATTAACTAGCCTCAACCTGCTGAATACAAAATTGAATTTAACAACAGGCAAAAAAAGATAGAACTCAGAGTAATAAATAAGTTTATACTCTTAGTGTCTTGATCTTTGGTACTTCAAGTATACAATGAGATGTAGACTATGTCAACAGATTATAGAATTAAGCACTATGATAGCAATGGAAATGACATCTGAGAGTAAAGGTGAACAGACAAAACAGCATAATAACTTTGTTCAGCTTTCTAGTTTTCTTTAGAAGAACACTTAAGGAGTTTTAAAAGATCTACTTACCTTCCTAGGCAAACAAAAAATTGATCTTTGGACTGTATTGTCAATTTTTGTACTGGATTTTGGCATGAGTGACCAGCACATCAATTGGCTAAAACAGCTAAGGAAAGTTAGAACCTAAATCCTGGACTAAGGCTCTCTCAGAACCTAGAGAAATTGCAAAACAGTGAGTCCATGGGAACAGACAAGTAACAAATTCCAGACCAAGAACTAATCAGAAATAATGAACAAGCAAAAAAAAAAGCAGAAGAAAATCTCGTGAATCAACAATATCCTCAAAAAAACGTTGTTTTATTGAAGATAAAACAGCACTGGGATCATTTTTATAGAAATTATACTCATTCATCAAGAGTATATTTAAAAAGCATATATTGAACATTAGCTATGTGTTGTGTGCAGGCATTATGGTCAATGCTGTCTCCAGGAAATTAGCTATGATATCTGCACTCATAATGCATGCAGTTTACTGGAGGTGTCAACTAACTAAATGGTAATGTTATTACAGGCTTGCACATCCCCTGATGGGAAAGACAGGGTGCTATGGGATACTTAGCAGACACACTTGACCAAGGATGCAATGACAAGACATCTCATGTGAAGTAAAAATGAAAATAAGTAGGAGTAACCAAGTATAGAAGAGAACTCAGCACGAGTAACCTTTAGTAAATACTTTTGTAAATATTTTCAGTCAGAGGAAAGAGCATAAGGAAAAGATTGAGAGTTTATGCAGTTTGACTGAATATAAATGATAGAGAGTAAGGGATGGAAGGAGAGAGTAGAGAGTTAATATAGTGCCAGATCAGAAGCACTTTACACGCCATGTGCATTAGTTGTCATTTGGATTGTAACATGAGGGTTACAGGATATTTTTGCAATGAAGTGCATTGGCAGTAATACTTTTTACAAAGAAAACTGTGGCTGCAGCATTATAAATGATTTAGCAAATAACCAACTTAAAAGTGGAAAAATTGAAGCTAAAAGAGTTAAAAATCTTACCACTTGTTATACTGCCAATAAGTGGTGGAGCAAAAATAAAAATATTGATATATCTGTCACAGAAGTGCATGTTTTTATCCATTATACTGTGTTACAATTGATGGGTTGTTGGCTATTTATTAAAACAAAGTAGAAATTTGAAGAGATTGCAGATGATGAATTCCACTTTAGAACTGTTGGGGGGAATGAAAGACAGCTTCAATTACATTTAAAATGAATTTTGAAAGAAAATCTCTTTTTAATATTACATTGTAAAGGAAAGAGCAGATCTTTTTGATACATGCTACAATTAATTACCAATTATAAGAATATATCATTTCATAACTAAGTTCGGTGGCAGAAGTTGAAATAAAGTCACCTATTTTAAGTCTTTAAGAAGAAATTGTGTATACCAGGGAGCCAGTGTTGAATGAATTTGAAAATGGGCATTCAAGAAAACAATGCTGATTATCACAGTCCAAGAACAGAATTAGTGTTAGTAATTAATTTGACAGCTGTAGCAGACAAAGACAGAAAAGAACAGACTAGGGCTGAATATATATGAAGAGATGGCAGCAACAACAAAAGTATCTGTACCTTTTTAATGAGAATTAATAGAGAAGGGAAGAAACAAGACTAGTATGCACAGTGAATTTTCTTATTTCATTCAGTCATTGCAACAAACTATACAATATGGTAGACATTATGCTTTTATTAAATATCAAATTGATTGAGATATAAATTACATACTATAGATACATAACTCTATGAGTTATGACAGATATATACATCTATAAAAGTATAACACAATCAAGATTAGAACATTTCCATCACTACAAAATGACCCCTTAGGCCCATTTCTAATGAATTCCCACACACAGCAACCTTCTTTTTATCACTATATATAACATTTTCTTTTTTAAATTTTCATATAAATGAAAGCTTGTAAAATGTACTTTTTTTCTATCTGATTCTTCTACTAAGCTTAATGAATTTGCAATTAACCCAAGTTAATGCATGTATCAGTATATTTTTCTTTTTAATTCCTGAACAGGATGCCTTGCATGGATAAGTCAACTTATCCATTCACCTACTTAATGTATATTTGTATAACTATGTAAGAAACTAACAAACTCTTTTCCAAGTGTTTGTATCATTTTATAGTTTGACCAGTAGCATTGCTCTGCTCTTTAGCCATGAACTCATTCTGATGAGGTGTAGTGTTATCTTATTGGGGGTAATTTTCATGATGACTAATAATAGTACATGTGGGTTTCTCATATATTTTGACCATCTCCTTCACAAAGAATATTTTAAAATTTTTACACATTTTTACCATGTTGTTTATTATTTTTTAAAAATTTTTGAGTTGGAAGAGTTCTTTATGTCTTCTGATGCTTGTCCCTAGTCTGTTTCCTGCATTTTAATAATCCTAACCATTTATTATGAAGAACAGTTCTTTTCTTTTGTGTTTCATCATGTTACTTGCTAAAGAAATGTCCACCCCTAAGTATGTGAAGATTTTCTCCAATGCATACCATGGAACAATTTTAGGTTTAGCTTTAGTTTAGTTTTACCTTTAAATGAATGAATTATTTAGAAATATTGTTTAATTTTCAATAATTATTTTTTCTTAAATATCTTCTATTAATATTTGAATTTAAACACAATGTGTCAGGGCTAATACTCTATTCTGTTGATCATTTAAAAGTTGTTAAGACTTGTTTTTAACAGATCAGATGATTTATTTTGCTAAATATACTATGTTCACTGGAAGAGAATTTGCTTTTTGCTTTTGTTGAGTATTTTATCAAAGTGAAATAGGTCCACAGAATTCACTGGGTTGTTTGGGTCTTTTATATATTTACTGATTTTCTGTTTACTTATTATATCAATTATGTAAAGAGCTATATTTGAATATCCACATATAACAATGAATTTATCTATTCTGTTTTTATTTCTGTCACTTTTTACTTCATGCATTTTGAGCCCCTGTTTGTAGGTGTATACATTTAGAATTTTTATGCCTTGTTGTTAAACCAGCCCCTGTATCACTGTGAATCATACCACTTTATTCTTAATTCATAAGTCTACCTGCCCTGATATTATTATAACCATTCTATGTTATACATTACTGTCTTTCCCTAATGTAACTTTTTACATCATTCTACTTTTATCCTATGCTTTTTGTATTTCAAGTAAATTTATCAATAATATAAGTAGTTTTTGTTTTGTTTTGCTTTTGCATGGGCAAGCAGCAGGAATCGAACCTGGGTCTCCGGCATGGCAGTTGAGAACTCTGCCGCTGAGCCACCATCACACCACCCTGTTGTTTTATATTTTTATATATAATCTATCTTTGTCTTTTAAATCGGAATCTTTAGACCATTTACACTCATTTTATTATTTATATTGTTGAATTAAAATTATTATATAATTACTGTTTTCATTTTTTCCATCTTGTCAAATATCTTGTATTTTGTGCTTTTTCCTGCTTTGAATATACATTAGTTTTCATAGTTTTTTGATATATGTTTGGTTTTATTTCTCTTGGTTTCTCAGTGATTTGCAATATGCAATTTTAACTATTATCTACCTTCAATAATCTTATACCACTGTTTTAGTTTCCTAGGTTTCTCCAGTAAATAACATGCAGTGGGTCAGCTTAACCAATGGGAATTTATTTGCTTATGGTTTGAGACTAAGAAAAAATCTAAATAAGGCATCATCGAGGTGATGAGTTCATCCTGAAGACTGGTGTTCTCGGTCTGGCTGCCGGCGAACCGTGGTCCTTAGCTTGTCACATGGTGTGGCACAGGTCCCCTTCTTCCAGACTTTCCCTTCTTCTCTGTGCTCCACTGCTTTCAGCTGGGGGATGCTCCCTCTGTGGCTTCCCCTCTGTGTATCTGAATTTTATTCCAGTTATGAAGGGCTCCATTGTTAGGATTAAGCCCCATCCTGACTGAGGTGGGCTACACCTTAACCGAAGAACTTCATCAAAAGGTCCTATTTACAGTGGGTTCAGACCCAAAAGAATGGATTGTTTAAGAACATGTTTTCTTGGGTATATACAGTTCCAAACCAGCACAACCACTTAATGTATTGTATATGACACTTAAAATGGTATAATTTCATTTCGCTCATCTAACCTCTGTGCTAGATAATGCTGCATTTTACCTATACATACACTATAAACCCCACAATTTATTGTTATTTTTTACAGTCAATAAAATATTAGAGATTTTCTAAAAATAAGCAAAAACATTTTACATTTACTCATTTCTGTGCTCTTTATTTGTTTCCTAAAATTCATATTTCCATTTGCTTTATTATTTCCTTCAACCTGAATAAGTCCTTGAGCTTTTTTTTTGTAATCTAGCTCTATTGGCATAATTTATTTCAGCTTTGGTTTTTAGAAAGCTTTTTTTTAATTTCCCCTACATTTTTATGGACACCTTTTTTTGTTATAAAATTATAGGTTAACAATACTCTTTTTTTTCGGGATTTTAAAGATTTTCTTCCATCACTTTCTGGCTTGCATTCTTTTGGATAAGAAATCTGATGCCATTCATATTTTTCTTCTCTAGGTCATTTGTCTGTCTATCTGTTTTTTCTGTTCTATTATTTTGTCTGCTCTAAGAGTTTGCCTTTATCCCTGCTTTCAGCGATTTGATTATGACATCTCTTGTGGTATTATTTTTCTGTGCTCATACTGCTTTAGGTTTATTAATGATTATGAAATTGTGTATCTATATCTTTTATCAAATTTTTAGGCTATTATTCCTTCAAATACATATTCTGTTTCATCCTCACTCATCTCTTGAGGGGATTCCAACTCTATTTGTGAAAAAATGTTTGATAATATTCCTTAGGTTACTCAAACTGTTATTTTTATTTTTCTCTGTTTTATTTTGGATATATTTTATTGCTATGTCTTCATATTTACCAGTTTTTTTTTCTATAGTATCGTATTTGTTTTCAAGTTTAAACAGGAAAATTCTCACTACAGACATTTTATATTTATCTCTAGGTTTTCCATTCAGTCTTTTAAATAAATTTTGTTTCTCTACTTTGTATGTTTAATGGTCCAAAATTGGTCTATTTTTCTGAATGTTCTATGTGCACTTGAAATTATTATGAGTTCTGCTGTTGAGGTAAATATTTCATATATGAGAAATAGATTTAGTTTTCCAATCCTGTTGCTCAAGACTTCTATAACTACACATCCATAAAATCATAGTTTTCTTCTATTTGCTATATCACTGATGGAGAGGATTATTTTATATGTCAAACTTAAACAAAAATTTTCTATTTTCTATAATGTTAATATGCACAGCTCCTTTAAGCATCTTTTTTCTTTTGTCTCCCTCATCCCTGACATTTTTTTTTTCTGTTTCTACTGAATGATAATTTTCTGGGTTTTGGTCATATTTTTGTCTTCTTGTCTAATAATCTTTCAAGCTAATGTTAAACAGGGTAAATTTTGCATTAGTGAGCATCACATTAATGAATTAGTTTTATTTTTTGTTTATTTTTCTCTTTTTCTGACCTTTCTTTATTCAGGCACTTCACTGTCTTGACTATTTTGACCCATTCGAGACTTAGTTTTCAGTTTTACTAGGGGAGGGCTAGAGTAGTGTCAGTTCAAGGGCCCTACCTACTAGCAGCCCATGCTTCTCTGACAAGTCCATTGATTTCCACAGGGAGTCACTAAAGGTTTCCACTTTGACTGAACAGAGTTTAAATATCTACCCATCTGTTCTAGTTTGCTAGCTGCCTAGATGCAATATACTAGAAATGGAGTGACTTTTAGAAAGGGGAATTGAATAAGTTACTAGTGTATAGTTCTAAGGCTGAGAAAATGTCCCAATTAAAACAAGTCTATAGACATGTCTAATTTAAGGCATCTAGGGAAAGATACCTTTGTTCTTAAGAAAGCAGATGAAATTAAATGTTTCTCTCTCAGCTGAAAGGACACATGGTGAACATGGTGGCATCTGTTGGATTTCTTGTGCCTCTATAAGAAGGGACTCTCTCCAAAGGTCGCTGGCTGATGGACTCTCTGCTTCATGGTGCTGCAGCATTCTCAGTTCTCTCTGAATTTCTTCTTTTCTTCAAAATGTTTCCTCTTTTTATAGGATTCTGATAAACTAATCAAGGCCCACCCAAACAGATGGAGACATCTCTACCTAATCCATTTTAACAATCACTCTTGATCACTCAAGGTCACATCAAGATCAAATTAAGATCACATCAACATGGGATTCCCTAAGTCACATCTCCAGGGAGATGATCTAATTTCAGTTTCAAACATAGAATACTGAATAGGGATTAGAAGAAACGGCTGCCTTTACAAAATGGGATTAGGATTAAAACATGGCTTTTCCATGGTATATACATCTTTTATAACTGGCATGCCATCTGTGCATGCTCTGGGAATTGCTAGCTTGAAGGCATTGAGGAGCTTCATTCTATAGAAGGGTCTAATACTTAAAAACTATTCAGGGAACCCTATGTAGATTTGGGTGAATTTTCCCCATAATTTTATCTTTTCTGGAACTCTGACCTATAACTTCCAGTTAACTAAACATCCTTCAACTATTTCGTTTGACCCACAAGTTAGAAAATCTTCTGAGCTCTAATGTATTTTACTTTCCCTCCATGTGCAATCTGTCTCCTGCCTCAAGGCAGAAAAAATGGAGTGATTTTGAACTCACTTCATTTGTTTCCCTCCATTAATACTTATAGTCCTGTGCATTCTTTGTTTACATATTTTAAAATTATTTCATATGTATTTCAGAGTTTGTTTTTTTTTTTTATAATGGTTAGGTATGTTCAAACCTTGTTACTTCACATGGCCAAAAACAGAAGCCAGTATTATTTTTGTTGTGTGTGTGTTTTTGTTGTTTACATATTTTAAAATTATTTCATATATATTTCCGAAGTTTTTGTTTATAATGGGAAAGTAAATTCAAACCTGGTTACTCCACATGGCCAAAAAACAGAAGCCAGTATTATTTTTGTTGTGTGTGTCAATAGGAATAAAAACTTGAGGAAAGCAGGTTAATGTATACTTCCACACCAGGATAATCTTACAATCTAGCATAAGGTCAATCCATAAAATATTTTCAACAAATATTTGCTTACTGTATTTCGTCTTACATTTATGATCAACAAGGTCAAATTGGTCATTTTGATTTTTAAGGAAGTTGACCAGGGTATTAAGTCTAGGTTTGTCTGATATGTGGATTTAAATTTTAAAATAGCTGAAGCTCTGCACTTAACTTAGTAATGTAAGTTATCTATGAATCTTTCCTTGGTCCCCTTTATTTAGCGACTTTATCTTTACCTGTACTGAGACCCCAGTGTGATATTTGAAGAGAAAATAATTTTCTGCCAATATCAATGTTTCTCATTATAATCTGAAAGTAACTTCCACATATACCCTGAACTTTATTAATTTTAAGGAAAATTTAATTAATTTTGCCTATATAAATGGTGAAGTCTGGTACTGGAGAGAATATTTTCCATTTTGTAATAAAGAAATGCATAAATGAAATACACCTACTAATAGAAGATGTGGCTAATTGTGGGAGCTCTCTATTTCCTTTCTGTTTTTAGTTCTATTTCTTTTAGACATATGAACGAGCAGCAGCAAGGTTCTAAAGATGAGTCATTTTAGGTTCTGTATTGTATTTCAGAACCAGTTTTGCTTTCATTTTAATCATATTATCAGGTTAATTATCTAAATTAAAAACTGTTTATGCATGGCAATTATTTTTTTCCTAAATTTCTTTTGTGTTTTTTCTATTATTTGTTTGCTTTATTTTATTTTCTCTAAGAAAACAATCTCATAAACTAGATGCATAGTCCCCTATGGAATGTAAATTAAGTTCTGCACTCTTGCACCAAGAGAGATCAAGGACTGAATTCTTCCTGCCTTCTTTCTTAACCACTATTTTGAAAATAATTTAAATATTTTTGAAGGACACATGATTTGGACATGATCAGTGGACATATAAATGAGCTTAAAAACTCTTATTTATACAAAGTAGATTCTTTTAATTGTATAGATTGTTCTTAAAATTTATTTTGATTGATTATTATTTTTTTGTGCTGTTTATTGTTTATTTTGTTTTGGCCTCTGTTATGTCCTAGGCATTTAGTTTTTGCTTTGTTTAGCATGTGACCTCTTTTTCTAGCATATTTGTTTTTTACACACTTTATGTTATTCATTTAGTAATTCACGGCCAGAGATGCTTTCTCACGTAGGGTATGTGAATTAGTGCTTGGGAGGCCAAACAGCAAACAGACTAAAATTCCCTGAAAAAGTCAGCAAAATGTCCACTCCTTTCCTTAAATTCATATTTACCTACTTCTTATTCCTGGTAACTACTTAAGGACCAATTTAAGATGTGGGATTTAAGATAGGGACTCAATGCTAGAGTGACAAGGGCCATAGCTCTCAGGCCTGTTTAGGAGACTAGATAATGGCAACATAAGGGCGGCTAGAACATACAAATAAAATGAAGAGTTTGGGGCCTGTCTTTCATTCTATAAGTGATTATTGAGCAATTTTTCTAAACTGGGCATTATTTTAGATGCTAGGGATACTGATAGGTAAAACCAGCAATTTCCTTGTCTTAATAAAGACAAATAATTGGAAATGAATAGATTCATAATATAATATCAGATGTTCATAATAAATGCACATAAACATAAAGCAGGTAAGGGCAGAGAGAAGCACTACCCAATAGACTGCTCTCTGACAGTAGAAATGTTCTCTAACTGTGCTGTCTAAAATAATAGTCACTAAGTATATTGATATTGAGCACTTGAGATGTTTATAGTGAGATAGTTTTTACTTAAAGTTAAATAGCCACATGGAGCCAGTGGCTGCCATATTGAAAAATAAGTAACAAAGCAGGTATGGACTATAACACAGAAATCGTGAACAGAGACCTTCTCTCTTTGGAAGTATTAGTTGAACAGAACCAAAGTGAACTGAAGGAGTGATTCTTCATTCATCTGAGAGAAGAACATTCCAGCAGGAGGAAAGAGCATAGGCCTTGAGCTAGGGATCCACTCAGTTGTTCTATAATGCTTGAACAAGTGTATTCTTCCATTTACTCACTTAAGATTGACCAAAAAGTGTAGATTCTGGCTTGGCTGATTGAAACAAGCCTGAAAGTAAACAAGCCTGAAAATAAAGAAATAAATGTTATTCATATAATGTCATATCATATCTTATCATTTCATATCATACAGCATCATATCATATATTCTCATGTAAGCACGCACCTATAAACACACATGCATGTATTTGTCATAACTGAACTGATTCATTTTTTTGTGTGTGTGTGAACTTCATGATGGAATTGACTCCACTTGTTGTGACCTGCCTCAGTGGTAAAGTCAGCTGAGATCAATGGACTGGTGAAGGATTTAGTATAATACTTTGGAATATTTGAATAGTCAAAGCTATCCCATGCCCTCCCACTTTTCTTCCTCTTAAGAGCACTGGGAGTGCCATAGAAGAGTTTAATTTGCAGAGGAGAAGATGTTACACAGCCTCTTGACTGTTGCTTTTTGATTTAAATCAATTAGTTATAAATTTTTAAATATATAAATCAATTTGAGTTATAAATTTTTAATTATCAGATATATAATGAGGCCTACATGCCTAGGACCACGCTTTTCAGAATATCATTTTTTCCCAATTTATGACAATGATCTGAGCAAATAAATCAATAAAATTGGTAATATTACATGTATGCATCTTAATCAATGGTGTTAAGCATTATTCCAATCATGATTATGTTCCATAAAACTATGAAAGGAAATTCTTAATGCATTTGGATTACAGATAATTCTTATTGTAATAAGAATTATAAATTCTTATTATATAAATATATGTGATTTATATTATATATTTATACAAATATAAATGATTTGTGGTGTGGAAAGTTTTCAGAGTATTTCATAGAACTGACCTAACTCTGCCCCATTTCAATATATTGGACAATTTTAATACATTTGCTTTTACTGAAAGTACACTTTCTCTGTATCAATATACTTATTTGATTAGCATAGGTAGTGGTTCTTACAAAACAATTATATTCTTTCCCATCTTCTACTGGAATTTCCAAGGTTTTCTTTACTGAGTTCATTCTTTTAGGACATTTATATTAATTCCCTGGGTTGAAGCAATTTGCAGTGTTTTCTAGATAGATTTATGGTTTAGGAAAAAAACTTCTTGGTAGGTGACAACTTCTTGGTAGGTCATTTGTTGGAGCTAAGAAAACAAGCAGATAATTTCCTGCGACATCAGGGAGCTGTCAGTCTAGCAGAGGAAACAGGAATTAAAAATTAGGAATAATTATTTGTTTAAAGATCTGAAAAGATGCATCCCAACTCTCCTAATTGGAAATTTTATGAGTTTTGCTGTACTCGAAATTATTTTCAAGGTAATTCAAAATGTTATTTAAAACATCTTAGACAAGACAGAAGGGGGAATAAAAGTTCTTTCATAGATCATGATACCACAATACCAATAATAGTGAAAGTGAAGAAATAGTCTAAAAGCAAACTGATGATGGATGCAGGTCATAAAGCATAACTAAAATATAGTAAATGGAGTTTGGCAATATGACAGAGGACGTGTGTTCAAAGATGAAGTAGGGCACAGAAGTAGAACACAAGGAGCATTCATCATTTCGAATGTTATCTTAATTCATTATTTTTAAAAATTAAAGAAGATAGCAAGTATATTCATATCAATAAATGTGGAAAATTATTCTGATTAAATTCAATATATATTTATTAAAATTTAGGTAAAATAATGGAAGAAGGTTGTTACTAAATATGATCAATACTATCTAAATCAACATAATCAAGCTAAAAGACTAAAATTCATAACAGACACTGAACATTGTTTGAGAGCATCAAATAAATTTTTTAAGATATGAAAGAGAAATAATGGTCTTTGGGGAAAAGAAAATATTCTAATTGATATCAAGGTTTACATTAAAAATTTAGATTCTAGAAGGAAAAATTCTATAGTATTGTGTTTCCTAAGGTCTTTCATATTTGAAAATATCTGTTTCTTTCTGAACCTTTAAATATTTGCATTTTATAATATCCATTTTAAAGGAATATACCTGTGGTAGCTCTAGAAATGGATTATACTAGGTTAATATGTGACACTGCTATATTGATATTATAGAACTCATGAATTAAATTTCTAACGATATCTGTGATTTACTTGAAAATATTTCAGGACATAAAGTATGATATTAGGCTATGCTTTAATCAAGAAAAAGTGGTATAAGAGAAATCAGTTTACATGTCATTCAGAATTTCATTTTTGGGGATTAGTTAGTGCTAAATCAGAAAGTTTCATTCTCCAGAGGTTAATCAAAAAACCCATCTCACACATGCAGTAAGGTAATTACCTACTGCATGGCTGAAATGGATTTTTATTTGTGAAGTCAATGGCTTCTTAATTAGCATAATAAATATTAGAATGGGGTTTTCATTCAATTTTGTTGAAAGTGAAGTATTGGAAACCATTAGAATCTAAAAATTTATAAGGCACCTTGCAAACAGTATTTCAAATTAGCACTTATTGTCTTCTCTGGAGTTTTTAACCCACAAAGGTAATTCCATATACTAAGAGTAGAGTTGAATGAGATTATAGATAAATATTTTTTATCATGTATGAAAAGTGAGTTGAAATGCTTTTCCATCACAGATACGTTCTCAGGCAGATCTATTTTAAAACAGAATACATATTAAAGGCGAACATCTGGAAAATGATTTTCTAAAAAATATCTTGGAAATACATTTTTATAAACCCTTTATGTATTAAGGGTTGAGCAGCATCCAGTTTGAAAACCATACATAAAAAAGTCATTCCCTTACAGAATAAAGTTCAGTGGTTTGTGAAAAATGGAAATATTTGTTTACCACTTGGAGAAATGGGTTCAAGAGCACGCAGGAACTGTCTGTGTTAGATATTTGTGTACAGATATTTTCTGTATACTGATGTAGGCAGGCCTCGAAGTTAAGGTGTTTGGTAAAAAAAATAAAGTTGCAGAGCAATATATATTGTTTCCCATCACTTGTGTAAAAAAAGGATGGGGGAGAAAACATGTTCATTTTAATTGTATAAGCATTTCAAAAATAAAATTCAGAAGGGTGCACAAAAAAAATGTATAACAAGTAGTACCAGTTGTTACCTGAGAGGTGAGGAACAAGGTTTTAGGATGTATAAATCACATGATTGTTTGTTTATTAACTTAACAGCATTATTTAAAAATGAAGCAAAATAAAATGGACTTACCCTTTGAAAGTAGACATTCTTGTTTTTCAGCAAATAAAGAATCGTAGTAAAAAATTACAAACTTCAAAGTCAGATATATAAAATGTTAGCACATCAAGAACAATATAAATTTGGTTCAGAATAGGAAATCAGATAAAAGAGGAAAAAGTATTATCTCAAAAAGTAAAAGAAAGTAGTTTATATAACTTAATAATAAATTATTATAAAATGATTTCAAAATTAAGAATAGAATAGTACACCTCAAACTGATGTAAAATCAATTAAAAATTGACATAATTAATGGGCACAAAAATTTGTTAATTTCTGCTTATCAGTTTTATATCCAGAGTAATAAAAACTAGGGAAAAATGTGAAAAAACTAAAGTGATCTTACTGGCAAATTGCGTGATTGCTCTTTTGCAATCCAAGGGTATTTACAAACAGTCGAAAATAACTGAAAGACAATTTCAGCAAGAGCTAAAAAAAGATGAACAGTCAATAGCCCTTTCCAACATGAAAAAGTTAGAATGGGCATAACTCAAACACCCATAAAGAGTGGGAGAAAGATCAAAGTTATACAGAGAAGGTAGAGTTTAACAAATGAGTATATTTGCTGAATCAGTATATTGGTATTTCTTTTAATGCCCAGTGTCTGGGAGCAGCTAGAAGTAAAAACCTAAAAATGTGGAATTATAACCCATACCATACACTGAAATCTGTTCTACAACTAATTGTTGCGATTTTTTTTGTGACGTATTGTTTTCTTATATATATGATCTTTTTCACAAAAAGGAAAACAAAGTTGATTGTGATAACATTAAAAAGAAAAAATGAAAATAGATATTAAAAAAATAATAATAAATAGTATAGCAATAACAAACAATTACATGTCTGATGCATGCCAGACCCTGTGCCAAAAACTTTGATTATGATAATTTTAACAAAAGAACACTAAATAATAGTTTAATTAAACAACAGGAGTTACCAAGATAAGTCTCAAAATAATAATTAATGAAAAATAATTAAATGGCCAAGAAAATCAATAGTGTTTCTCTAACAACGTAAAATGCAACAAAAATACAGCTTAATGTATAATAGGTATAAAACTACATAGTAGATAGAAAGTTAATTTAAGCAAAGACGTATATAAGACATAAATTTAAAATATGGACTATGCAACATAGAAACTCATTATGGAAGATGTGGAGATAACCAATTCAGTAATACCTGTACTGTATATTAATGCTCATATTGGACATTAAATAACTCTTCTAATAGAACTGGGGAGAACTTCATAAGCAACCCCATATTAATATTTGTTTAC